>JAQGBQ010001789.1:0-10371 GCA_034698485.1 Vertagopus arboreus
GTTTTATTTATTGCTGGAGAGAAAAAATCAAATATAATTATTAATATTTAACAACTAATTATTTGTAAACGAATTTTGTTTAAAAAAAAAACATTAAAAAATATTGCGTATCGTAAAGATTAACTTGAAGCAGTTGAAGTCAGAATAAATTAAAATCCAACGAAATCGTCAGGCAAGATCGCATCTTCGTCATCAAATTGGGGATCACGCTTTTGCCATTTAGATTTATCCATCTCTGGTTTGATAATTGACTCAGTGCTTTCAGAAATTAATTCAGGCTCAGACTGTTCCTCATCACTTTCCCATTTACCGTTTTGCAATTTAGGTTCATCCGACTCTAGTTTTAAAACTGACTCACTTTTTTCGGAAATAAATTCTGATTCAGACTCTAGATTATCAATTTGGGATTGAGGGTTCTGCAATTTAAGTTTATCCAACTCTGGTAATGTCTCGGTGCTTTCAGAAGTTAATTCAAGCTCAGACTGTTCCTCATCACTTTTGGATTTAGGGTTTTGCAATTGAAGTTTATCGGACTCTGTGTTTAATACTGACTCAGTTTTTTCAGTAGAATCCGATGAAGATACTTGACAGATTTCTACCGGTGGTAAAACAATTTGAGTAGGTGACGAAGTTTCTTTGCCAGCGACTTGAACCTTATCAGTTTTAATCTTCTTTGAATAGCGAAACAATAAAAATTCACCAGGAAGTACAACAAAACTACTAAAAATACCGACTAAAAGAACAATAAATAATGTCATTGTGTTTCCCAATAATTCAAGAGGCACTGCAGTCTCTTCATGAATTGATCCACTCTTTGAACCTGAAATCACCAATTCTTTGAATTCTATCCATTTGTTCATAATCCCAGATTCATGGAGAACAGCAAGCCTTGGGAACATTTTTGGAATCTTCCAATTACCTACTCTCCATCCAAGTTCCCTCTCGAATAGAACTTCTTTTCCAATGGAGATGTGACCATTTTTATAATGTGTGTTCCTGATTTCAGTTGCAATCTGTTGTATAAATTCAGACCAGCCAGCCACAGCCGTATTGTTACAATTAGATAAACTACTGGCATGAGGAAAGGGAACATAATGTTGAACAAATACCGAAGAAAATTCCTCATGGTCTTTATGATTTTTTTGAAGTTCCAAAGCTTGTGTGTAAATACTCCATGCTTCGTTTGGATTATATCTAATACTCTTTTTCATTTTTTTGGTTTCGTTGATTAAATGTGCATAATAGTCACGTTTCATTAGCTGGTTGAATTCCGTAAATGGTTTAATACATCTTTCAAGCACTTGAGTATCATTGGAATGTTGTGAATAACAATAATGTACGTGAAGTCTTAAAACCGAATTTGAGCTATAAGGACTGAAAATGTCATAATTGAATGCAATTAATTGGCTAAAATCTGTAAATGGTACTGGTAGCAGTGGGGCCGTGACTTCGCTGATGTTGTCCCCTTTGTAAATATTACTCAACACTAAGCCCATAATAATTGAAGGCCCCCAAATAAAGTACCAAGCATTTATTTTCTTATCGTTTTGAGCAATTGCATCCCCTTGCTCAATAAAAATGTTCAAACTGTCCAGCAAACAATTGATAAGTGATTGCTTTTTATTTTTTGTTAGAAACCGATGAAAAAGCCGCTGTCCGATGTAATTGATAGCAATAAGAAACCAGGTCCAAAATTCGAATGCAGATATCAAACCTCTAAATGACACACCAGTCGTATCAACTTGACCACAAGAAATAAAACTATACGTTTCAGTTTGCTGTGAAAATACAATATTTTTTTTGTTGAATTCGAATGATATTAGTACTTTTGATGTGTACTCATCACAAATTCCATTCAATTTCATTTCCATTTTATTTGTTCTTATACCAGGAGAGTTTTCACAGTTAGATAAGAAGTCGACGAAAGTGATATTTTGAAAAAGTAAGGTATACGTAATTATTTCTATGGACAATGTGCCGTTTTTTAGTATAGTTTTTAATTCCCGAAACGGAATTAAAGTCTTGTAACTAGCAAGTGCAATATTAATCGAATCAAACCAGGCTTTGTTTGAATAAATAGATTTTCTAAGACTGAATATGTTATGATATATTATCATAGATATGTTGTGATTTAGATTGTCTAATAACTTGTCAATGTGAAGCCTATCATGGAATTTAGGCTGTAAATTGATTCTAACAAATGTTCTTGTTTTAGAGTTACAAATTTTGCACGCCATTTCGCATGAGATGATTTCAGCAGCATGGGTTCTAAGCACCAGGAAATCAGAAATTGGATCTACATTTGACATGGCCAAGTTCCACAGGATTTTACTCATGTTGTTGCTAAATTCTGTTATTAAAATATGGTAGGATTTTCGTGTATACGCCAAATTATTAATATCCCACTTGTCATAATCTCTTTTCCAACCTAGCCAGTATTCTTCTGGTAGCGGAAGACCATACCGTATATGACTGATTATTTGAGACTTGTTTCGACTATTCGGGAATCCATTGTTAGGGTACAAGTAGAAATGTGTTTCACATTTTAAGTTGTGTCGAATAGTTTCTCGTAGATTTACTATTTTTGAGTTTGATGCGATATCTCCGTATGTAGTATATTCGAAACGCTCCATAAATGTTGCATTTTTATAATAGTCCCTCCACCCGTGCAGAATGAAACTGTAGCGAGATAAAACAACGGGATGTTCAATCGGAATAAAGTCAATCCCTTTGTAGTTAATTATATTGATGAAGCAGTCTTGAAACATTTTTAGATGCTCGTTTAAATTTATAATCTTGTAAGAACAAGAGGTATTAAACAAAAGAAGGAATAAAATAAATCTTAATGTTTTTGATGGCTTCATGTTTCAATTTATGTTAGGGTGAACAACTCTAAATTTCTAGAAAAGTGCAAACAATTTGCTTTACCTTGTTCCGTTGCTTAGTTATGGGATTTATGTAAGTTTTGTTTTGAGCCGGTATTCATCTCCTTCAACGGTAGTAAGTAGGCAAACACTGACTTTTCCGATTCAACCGAGTTGAGAATGCTCATCGTTCTAGTTGAGAAAAATAGATATTAATATTAATGATTTAAAACGATTGCTTGCCACCATCAAGGAAAAAGTTTAAATCCAAAAGACAAGTTCGTGTTTAAAATGTGAAAAACATCATTAATCAATATATATAATATCTTAGTGTGACTCTGTGATCCTCACACGACAAGCGCAGTAGGAACTTGCGTTGCCACTCGGCGCAGTTGTAGGAGCTTCGAGGCAACCAGTAGGCTTTTTCTAAACCTCATATACTTTTAAACTTTGAGGCAACCGGTCGACTTTTTTCTAAACCTTCTAAGACTATATCATCAAAATTAAAATTGGTTTTCTACCTTCCAAAATTACAATTTTCAACAAGAGACCTGGAACCAGGCTAGTCGTGGGTCTGAATAACTCCTCCTACTCTAATACTAAAATCAAATACCCTGATGCTCATGGGCGTACACGCGTACTTCGTTAGCCAATCAAAAGACAGCCCGAATCCTTCCGGGCATCAGGGTATTTGATTTTAGTATTATAGTAGGAGGAGTTATTCAGACCCACGACTAGCCTGCCTGGAACAGACAAACATTGAGATTCTCAACATAAAACAGGACATAACAGGCACGCATACAATTTTTACAGAAGCAGTAACATGCGCAGGCGTGGCCTTTCATTCTCAGCATGAAACACGGAAGGAGCATGGCACACACGCGAAGTTGGCTTTTAAGAAAGTTGGTTTTGATCTCTCAGAATTCTCAACATGAAAATGTCCCGCACGGCGTGTCAGAATATTTGAGATAGTCAATTGGACAGATAGTCAACAGAATGAGATTGGGATATTATATATGTGGATAGATAAACGATGGTCTCTCTGGTGATCTCCAGGCTCCTTGGAGCCGGGCTAATTTCTAGTAAGAAATATTAGTGAAGATTTTATTAGGTGTGAAGCTGAAGCACCCGGAAGAAATATTCGATCACTTTCTAAGGCTTGATAAAACTCATCTAAAATAGGTTTAAAAATCTGATTTTTTTATTGCATAGTCTACCTTCATTCATACTATGCTAAACAAATTTGATTTCAGTTTGTTCTCCATCTCGTGATTGATTGTTTTCTTGTGTCCTTAATAAGTGCTTTCTTCGAAGGGTGGACGAATTTACTATTTTTTTTACGTTGGAACCGAAATTTTCTTAAGACGACAGGTAGTTTGAGAAGATTAGAACACCAGTTTTTACATAAAGCTAAAAATCTAAAGATTAGGCGAAAAGATGATTTTTTTAAATTTTTTTCCTCTCGATATTTTTGTTTGGTAGATTTTTGGCAGGTTCTGGGAAAAAATTATTTGGACAATCTTGAACAATTTCAAACTTTCAATTTTGAGCACTCATGAAAACATATTTAAGATTTGGATAAAAATTGTATTATTAATTTTATTACTACAACTTTTTTTATAACGCATTACATAAATGATCGAGTATTTGCTCCGGATGCTTTAAGTATAATTTAAAAAATATATAATATTTTCTTGAAAACTCTTGAGGATTTAGTTCATGGTAAAATTCTGACAGTGGATAGTTTCAACCGGCAATATTAATTTATGATTCAGCTTTATGTTTTACTTTACTCGATTAAATGGTTTCAACTAAAGGCTTAGCTTTGTGTTTGTGAGATAGAAAGGCAACTACTCCAGAGGTTTAAAAAAGCCACTTAATTATTTAGCTGACCTTTTCTTGCTATCTTATTGATCTTATCATCACACCATAATTTTTCTTAGACATGTCAAATTAACTGGACATTTTGCATACGTATTGCTTGGGTCAAATAAAACAAATAGGAAAGATGCAATTGTTCACTCGTTTAGGCACCGTCCCCAAACGATTTGATGAAAGTTTGTAACAGGCATAGCAATCTCAAATTTGATATCCCTATAATAAATGCAATGTAAAGGAAAACTATTAATCTGGCTCTTTATCGAAACAACCAGAATAGTTCGAGTGAAATGTTTATTCCACCAAACATATTGAATTAAAATTATGTAACGACTTTAGCCCTCAGTCAGAGATGGGTAAATCATTTCTAAGTCTGAATATTTGATTGAATAGATTGTGCTCACTAGAAAAGTGTCAAAATTATAACGAGTTGAAATATGAATTAACATTTTAGTGCTAAGGTGATGTGTTTTATAATTAATATCTATATACATTTCCCGTTGTTTGTCTGTCTGTGTAGAAAACTAAGGCTCAGAAAGTACAATACCTACAGCAAAACTATGGGTAATTACTGATTCTGAAAGCTTATTTAAAATTGACTCATGATAGCGAAAAAAATTAGTGAAAAGGGTCACCCCTGACCCAGAAAAAAGACGCCAAATCCCACCCAATGTACATATGCATTGTTACCATTTGTTGCTATGCAGATTTTTGAAATTTTCGGCACCTCTATTTAAATATTTTTGTTGTTTGGATATACGGTAGGAAAACTTTAGGAGTCGGTTAGAATTCGATCTTTATAGTACTTTGTAAGCTGGAGGGGGTCAGATGTTGTGATATTTTAAAAAAAATATCATATGGCAATAGTGGCAATAAAATGTTAAATGCGATGACAAGACAAATTAACAACTCTTTTTCTTGATTTTTCTATTGAGAGGTTTTGGGAGAAAATTAAGGATATGTCAATTAAGGGTTATATTGTTTTGGCCGACTGTCCAAGAATTGGGAGATTTTGAGTACTCTTTTTGCATGGGTTAAGATGGGCAAAATATGTCACATCATTGAAGGGGGTCAAAGGTCAATTCAAATTACAAAAGCTTAGTGATACACTATTTTGAAAGAATGAATAAAAAAAAATATCAACGGGCACAATTTCCATACGCTACTATGCCACAAAAAGGAAAGAAAAACGGTCCTGCATTTTAAAAAAAAGTTAGAATGGACTTAATTCTTTGTCAGATTTGTTGGCAGTCTCCCAAAAAAACATATACTTAAATATTCTCTTGAAAATTTAGATCAAGATAAAATTCCGGCAATCGATAGTTTCAACTGGCGATATTAATTAATTATTCAGATTTATTCTTTACTTCACTAGAGTATATGGTGTCAGCTTTATAAAGAGGCTTAACTTTGTCTTCGTGGAAAAGAAAGACAATTACTTTAGAGTTTAAAACCATTTGCTTATTTAGACGTCTGACATTTTATTCATGGTGATGCTTCGTCGTATCGATTTTATCGCCTAACGACAACTTTCTTTTGACCGGTCGGATTAACTCGACATTTGGTATATATATATTTTTTGATGAATAAAAATATATAAGATCCGCTACTTTATGAAGAGAAGCGTTGCTGCTTTGTAAAATTTAGGGAAGTTTTCAACATTGTCCTAAAAATCCTAAATTTAGCATGTTGACAAATAGAAATCTCCCAATAATAAATGTTACACGAGAAATGAACGGATCGGGCGTTTTATCAAAATATTGGCCACTTTGACTCAGAGGTCAAGTTTACACAAATCAAGCTGTTAAAGAATTCACTTTAATAAAATAATGCTCTAACAATTTGCAGTTCTAACCTCCAAAAATGTATAAATTTTTTTAAAGTGAGAAGATTAATTTGTATGTAAATTGGTTCAGTATGATTCATGATAATTATGTACGTGTACGTTCTCTTTTTACTTTCTTTAAGTGTTATTTCAAAATTTGTAAAAGATAGTGGTGGATGGACCTCTGTTGAGAGATTTTGGTCGGCTAAAAAGTGGTTTATGGTGTTTGTAGTTTTAGTATTCAGTCGACCCTTACTAAATACCTAGCTGTCTTAGCATGGATATCTCCTAAGCATTTTCATGGAGTCCATTTTGTCGTAGATAAAAAGTTGATTTTATTATTATTTCTTGATTAATATATTGAATAAATATTCCGTTAAGTGATTCAGTTATTTTGTCTTGATCCGGGTTCATCTTTTAATTACTTCATTTTGTTAGTCGAGAGAGAGAGAGAGAGAAAGCTATCTTTATTTGAGACGAGAAAGTTAGTTGGAAATTATTTGAAAAGTTAAAAAGTAGGCTGATTACCCTAGCTAGTTTAGTTAGAGACGAACCGCAAATCGATATGTTCACGGGTAGTTTATATCCTTCAATTTTACAAATTTATTTCCAAACACTTGACAAGGAGGATCGACTTTCTGATCATAGAAAAGTATTGTTGAGCAATAATTGTTTTTTATTATTAAATGAGTCTTATGTCATGTCTTCAATCATGAAATTCTCAAAAATATTAAATGATTTAAAGATAGTAGCCAAGTTTTTTATTGTTTTATGAATCAAATTAGTATTGATCAATCTGCTGTCATTTAATTATTATTAGCTTATTCTTCACTACAAATTATAATAAAATATGCCTTCGAATGTATAAACAATATTTAAAGCAAAAAATCATTTAAGATGTTAAATTTCATCGATTATAATCTAGTTACGTTATGAGTGAAAAGTAGTCAGATTGTAAATTACCAACTGACTTTAAAAGCAACTACCCAATGACTGCTAGTATGTATAAGGTTATTTTTGCCGGTGTAAAATTTGTGTTAAACTCACTAACTGCTTAAAAAACCGATTAGTAAGATAATGTTACCCCTTATAAATCATCATAGATCTTGGGGTATTTGATAAGTAAAATGTTAGCTATAGAGCCTATATAGGTTATAGTACAGGAATGTAGACAAGAGCAGTGTGCAAAATAGTTATTTATAGCGTGAGGCGTAGTTCAAGACGAAAGAAGGGCATAGCTTTAAGCAAGTAGAGTTAATGAGTATTGGGAAGTCGAAGAAGTAAGTTGAGTAAAATAAATTGTTCAACAAGTGAGTTGAGAACCAAGAGAATTAAACAAAGGTTAACTAAAAGTTTATTATTCGTCAGTCCATACAACGCATAACTTATAATAATTCGGGGGTCACCTTTACAATATGTTATATGTTGATATATATATAACTCCATATACCAAGCGTGACTTCGCTGATGTTGTCCCCTTTGTAAATATTACTCAACACTATCCCCATAATAAGTGAAGGTCCCCGAATGAAGTAGAAAGAATTCATTTTCTTTTGGTTTCCAGCGATTGGATCTCCTTGTTCAATTAAAATATTCAAACTGTCAAGCAAACAATTAAAAAGTGTTTGTTTTTCGTTATAGACCGATAAAAAACTCGCTGTCCAACGAAGTTGATAGCAATAAGAAACCAAGTCCATAATCCAAAAGCAGATATCAAACCTCTGAATGACACACCAGTCTTGTCAACTTGACCACATGCAATAAAACTATACGTTTCGCTCTGCTGTGAAAATATAATATCTTTTTCAGTTTCGAATGATATTACGAGACGTGATGTATACTTATCACAAATTCCATTAAACCTCGTTTCAGATAGCCGATCCTTCATACTTTTATTCATCAACGAATCATCACATTTATCCGCGTAGGCGACAAAAGTGATATTTTCAAAGAGTAAAGCATACGTTATTAATTCTATGGACAATGTGCCAGTTTTGAGTACAGTTTTTAATTCTCTAAACGGAATTAAATGCTTATAACTAGCAAATGCATTATTAACCGACTCTAGCCATGCTTCGTTTGAAATAAAAGATTTTTTAAAATTTAATATGTAATGATTTGTTATTATGGATATGTTGTTATTTAAATTGCTTAAAAACTTGTCAATGTGAAACCTTTCATGGATTTTAGGCTGCAAATTCATCTAAACAAATGTTCTTGTCTCAGAGTTACAAATTTTACAGGCCATTTCCCATGACATAATTCCAGTAATCGTTGAATGATTTTTAAACACCAGGAAATCAGAAATTGGAACCAATTTCTCTACTCCTGACATGGCCAAGTTCCACAATATTTTGCTGATGTTGTTGTTAAACTCCGTTATTAAAATATGGTAGATTTTTTGTGTATATACCAAAGAATTAATTTCCCACTTGTCATTTTCTCTATACCAACCGTACCAGTATTCCAAGGGTACTGGAAGACCAAAATGTATATGACTGATTATTTGAGACTTGTTTCGACAATCCGGGAATCCCTTGTTAGGGTACAGGTAGAGAAATGTGTTTAACATTTCAAGTTGTGTCGGGTAGTTTCTCGTAGATTTACTATCGTTGAATTTGATGCGAGATCTCCATATGTAATGTAGTCAAAACTATACACAAGTATTGCATTTTTATACTGACGGATTTGTCCCTTCAGAATGAAACTGTAACGAGATAAAACAACGGGATGCTTAATTGGAGTAAAATCAATTCCTTTGTAGTTAATTATGTGGATAAAACAGTCTCGAAACATGTTTAGATGCTCGTTTAAATCTATAGTCTCGTGAGACAAGCAGTTACTAACCGAAAGAATCAATAAAATCAATATTATTATTCTTGATGGCTTCATATTTCTTTTTAAGTTAGGGTGAAGAACTTTAGATTTCTAGGACTGAAAAGTCCAAACAATTTGCTTTACCTTTTCCTGGATTACTAAATCTTGGGATTTTTTTAGTTCGTTTATCTTGTTCAACCGTTAGTTGTCAAACGATGACTTCTCCGACTAAAACGAGTTGAAAATGCTGACCATTCTAGTTTGGAAAGATTATTATTAATATTAATGATTTAAAGCGATTGCTCGCCACTATCAAGGAAAAAGTTGAAACCCCAAGACATGTTCGTGTTTAAAATGCAAAAAACATCATTTATAAGAAATATTAGTGAAGACTCAAGTAGATTAGGTGTGAAGCTAAAGCACCCAGAAGAAATACTCGATCACTTGCTCCGGTAATGATAAAACTCATCTAAAATAAGTTTAAATTTTTTTATTGCATAATATACCTTCATACTATGCTAAATAAATTTGATTTGATTTTGTTTTCCATCTCGTGATTAATTGTTTCCTTGTGTCCTTAATAAGTGCTTTCTTCGAAGGGTTGGCGAATTTACTATTTTTTTTACATTGAAACCGACATTTTCCTAAGACGACAGGTAATTTGAGAAGATTAAAACACCAGCTTTTATATAAAGCTAAAAATCTAAAGATTAGGCGAAGTGATGATTTTTTTTATTTCTTCCCTCTCAATATTTTTGATTAATAAATTTTTGGCAGGTTCTGATAAATAATGAAATTCTCTATATTATGATGCTCCTGGATAAAAAGAATGAGACGGCCATTCAACAAAAAAAGTTCTTTGCAGAACCTTTGTTTAAATTTAATCGTTACAGAAACTCTACAATCCCCGCTTTAATCAAAATTGTAAATGATGAATATGTTGAAAAGCAAACTGTGTTTGGTAGAACGGTTGAGCAACTAAGGTTT
>JAQGBQ010001790.1:0-10368 GCA_034698485.1 Vertagopus arboreus
GATGGGGCCTTTTATTATTAGGCTCAGTTTACTCACCTCCTCTCGAATTCTTGTGAGAAGTCGTTGTCCAAGAAAGAGATGTATATTCCACAAGTCTAATAGGTAGGATAAGGTGAGAAGATAATAGATTACTTGTATATGCCTTGAGATAAGGTTAAAAACTGGATGGACCAAAATCGGACCGAAATAGGATAAGCCGCAGTGGCAGGGCAGAATGGGAGAGATATACAGAAAGTATGAAATGTATAGAGAGGATGTTTACAATGCAAGTTGAATGGAAAAGGCCTTTACATAAACTGCTTTCACTAATCATTGGATAAACATGATGAAGTTCAGGGTGTAAAAAACATAGGCATTTTCATTCACCGTTCTTTATGAACCGAGTGTTTGTTCGGAAGAGAAATAAATGGGAGGATGGAGAGCTTCATCCAAGAGTTTCATAGGTGGTTCCCGTAACCCTTTCTTTATCAACACTTACTTTATGATAAAATTGACCCGAGCGGGAGTTTTACGAGAATCCTTATAAAAAACATTATAAAATACTACTCGTGTTTTTACAATTATTATTTTCTATTTCCTCGTGCTTGATCACAAGAGCTAAAATTAATTATTCTGTTGGATAATTCGATCTAATAGTTCAGTCGAGATTAATTGAAGACATTCTGCAACTTGCAAAATTCCAAAGTCCAGCAAATTGTAAGGTTTGTTTTTATATTGATGTACGTATTGTTAATTTTTTATTTATTCTAAGTTCTAACGTGTAATAAATACAATTGAATAGCACTTCACACTTTATAGCACTCAATTGACAGTACGAAAAAATGAAATTGTGATAATATTTCTCAATTTTTACGCCTTTTAAATTTGATAGATTTTGGATTTATTTGTCATCTCTTCACCCTCATTCTTTTGACCTTCAACCTTCTGAAGTAGTACTTAAAACAGGTAATAATGTTATATGAAAATATAGCGAAGCGGTTCAAATTTCAAATAATAAATTGCTGTTTTAAACTCTAATTCTGATCTGATTTCAGTCTCTGGTCTATTCCTCATTCATCTTGTGTGTCAAGTCTCTTCATCTATAAACATCAAGTCAAGGCTTAATATTGGTAAGTAAAAAAAGTTATTAAAAAAAAATATACGAATAATAAATAAAAAAGTTTTAGGCTTTAGCTGACATGTGAAAAAAATAAGAGTCATAATTTACTTTTATGATACCAATCCAATAGAAAATGCATTTTGTAACATTTAGAAAAAAAACAAAACTAAAATTGATTGCTTTGATAAATGGTTTTTTAAATATCTAATTTTTAGTAAATTTAAATTGGGCAAAATCGAGAAAAATCGATTGTTACGAAAAAATTCTAACTTGGTCCAACATTCTTTAAAGATTTTTTTCTACAACGCAAATAGTGTTTTTTTGATATTTTAACACCAGAAAATCATAACTTTAAACTTTTTTTCAAAGGTTCCTTATTCAACCTGTCCTTCCCCATTCGGCAGTTAAATAATAGGTTTCGAAATAAATGCGTATATAATTCAAAATCTTATAATTTAGATCAGTTTGAGTTTTATTAAAAATGTATTTTATAAAACTAATTTTCTTTTCTATTAAATTTACGCCCTTGTTAGAATTACATTTGAATTGGTATACATTAAAAATTGTCAATGAATAATTATTTTGTGTTAAATCTACACTAGGATATTGTGAATAAGTAGTGACTGGTGAGGTTTTCGGTTAAATTTAATTCAGTGATATTTCGTTGTTGTCAGCTCAGGATATCAGGGAGATTAATATATATAGATTTTGTTTTTTTAAAGCGTCAAGAACATGGTAAAGCAGGTACGAAGCGGTGACTTAGATTTAATATTTATAATTTATCTCTTTATTGGTGAGATACAAGGACATTCATGTCTGGAAGCTCGAACTCTTTTCGTCGTACAATAAATTCATTTTAAACAAATTAAGAGCTATCTATAATTTTGATAACAAACGGACGCTGACTGTTGAAAGCAGGACGAATTTTTGTTTTGAAGCAGCTCAGCATTCTTTAATTTCTTCATATTCTCCAGAAGAACTTCATTGCTTGGATCTTGCTCCAAAGCTGCTCTATAATATTTCCAAGCTTTTTCAAACTCTCCCTGTTAAACATACAATATATAAAATAATGTTTCAACCTTCTAATTTACTAGATTGATGTTTAAAATTTCGATGATAGATGTGTTCGTAGAATTTAAACTATTTACCTGCACATGGTATATTGCTCCGAGATTTAATTGTACATGAGTTAGGATTGAAGAAAGGACTGTGGGTTTGTTTTTGTCACAAAAGGTACTCAGCATGTGTTCAGCTTGTTTGTAACTCTGGAATTAAAAATTAGAATGTTATTTAAAGGAATGGTTTAGATTAAATAAGTTTATATAGAATGTTCACAGCTTTACCAAAATAGCTGATTGGAGGTCATCCAAGTCTTTGGACAAATCTCCATGAAATGCATAAAGGGAAGCACAGGCTAAATCTGTAGGAGTACATGTTTTAAGGGCTAATTGTATGTATCGAAGAGCATCTGCGGTACGGTTGAGATGACTATATAACGTTGCAAGCTGATGCAAGACCTCACGCCGGCTCGAGTTGGACTGTTTCATGTCGGCTAGTAAGAGATCCTCCGCTTCATTGAATTTCCTCTGATGTACGTGGGCCTGTGCCTAATTAAAGGAATAATTAAACTCATTCAGCATTCCTCTTGTGGCCACACTCATGGGCTATCGAGTATTTTCCGAGTATGTATTAGGAGACAATTTGAGCGTGGGAATACTCGGAATCATGCTGGGAAAGGATACTTTGTTGTCGGAAGTCTGACTTTCTCCCTAACATTTACATTGCTTCAGAGTTTGTATTGTAGAGACCAAGTGAAACTAAAGGCACCCTTGAAATGATTTATGTCGTTCTATCGATCAGTCTCGCTTGTAATATATTTCATTTCGGAACAAAGAAAAGCAGAAAACGAGTTTCGTGTCTCAAAATTAATTAATTCAAAAATGTGTTGCAATTCGTTATCTGTAAGGGTGTACTATATTATAATAGGCAGTCGATTCACTATTGTGCAACAAAAACTGGTTGGTAGACTAGATTGTATTAGCAAAGAAACGTTTTAGGGTTACCGACAAATGTAGGTACTTTAAGGGACAAGGGTTTGTGTCAGATAAGATGCATTTTTTATACGAGTTTTCGGGGAAAGTGTAATGTATTTTAAATTAGCATCACAACCAAGGAGCATTTTTTGTACATAATGTATTTCCGTTTGTCTTGAAAAGATCCTAGAAGGATGAGTAGAAAAGGAAGGAGAGGAAAGAGATTATTCAAATTGTAGCTAAAGACGGAATATGAAGAAAGTGTTTCACTCACCAAGTGTACTTTGACGATTGGATCATTCGGCCTGTGCTGAAGAGCTTCTCGAAACAGTCTTTCCGCTTTATTCGCCCTTCCCGTGCTGAGATATAGAACTCCTAATCCGTCTTTCGTCTGAGGATCGTCATCTCGAAGTAATGCTCTGTCATACAATTTTCACCAGATTATTCCTCTCCTTTTCTTTATCCAGTAGTCAGCAGATCGGCACTCATCAACATAAAAGTTCATTGTACGGCACGAGAAAAATAAAGAGTTTAAGGAGTTGTCAAACCTTTGGTAAAGAACCTCCGCTTTATCATTGAATTTCAATTTTTTCATCAGCCTGGCTGTATTAAGGAGGGCGATTGTGTGATTTCCATCTTTCGTCAAAGCCTCCTGATAGTACTTTAATGCATCTTCTAATTTACCTATAACAATTTCATCAGAATAAAGTACATTTAATTTAGATTCAGTGTTGGAAAATCTTTATTTCTTGGTAGTTTTGTACCTATTTTTTGTAGAAAGGCCGCATAGTTGTTGAGATGATCTGCACTTTCTGGTTCAAGTGTCAGTACATTCAGGTGAAGTTTCTGAGCTTTCTCTGGCATTCCCATATCAGCGTACATTGCGGCCAAATTTGTTAGTGCGTCTGGATTGCTAGCTTCCAAATCCAGGGAACGTTCCATGAGACGAATGGCTAAGCTTGTGTGCCCTTGATGGCTAAAAAATATTAAGAATCATATCTAAGCTTAGATTGTCCTTGATCTGTTTGAAAAAAACTTAGTCAATTTTTTGATAGTCAACAAAACAATATTATTTCGATATTTGGGCTAATAAAAGTCAAATCAACATTCAAAAAGTATCCCTCTAGATATATAGAATAAAAAAAAGAAAGAGAAAGTGAGCTGTGAAGAAAATACTACTTTGGTTTATACCCTGTACTAACATCTATAGGTATTCTCTGAGGTAAAATATTTCATTGCATTTAAATGGGAAGGGTCAACAGGACTATGATTGTAATGCACTCTGTAATAATAATGATGATAGTGGTGATAGGATAGAGAAACCCCTTCTTGAATCTCTGTGGATTCTGGGATATTTTTCTGAATAGATTCTGTAATAAATGATTGAGTGGCACGATATGGTGGTCCAAATGAATATATACATCTGTTTTTTTTTCTGCTGATGAGCCATATACTGTTCTACTTGTTCAAGTATCTTATCTTTATCTGTGTGGAACCCTCGAGTAAATCGAGGGGGAAACTCCCCTTGTCTGAAGAGCATGACAAGGGTTGATATATTTACTTTGGAAAGGTTCCAGGTAACATTTTAGATTTGTTAAATGACCTCCAAACACTTAACTTGAAACATACTTTTCTTCTCTGAATTTTTACTTGAGACTCTATTGGTGTGGTTTACAGATAGGGGTTGTGTAAGCAGTCTGAATTGTTGTACTACTTGACGGAAGGGCTTATTTGAAAGAAATGATTGTAAGCTTTCTCCACGTGGAGAAAGCTAATGCTTGATTTCAATGCTTAAGCATAGCTGTAATGTAAACATAATGAAATGTACTCACTGTTTAAGGTTGGCCAAGTTGAAGAAAGCATTAGCATGGTGAGGATTAATCCTTAGAGCCTGCTGGAAGTGCTCTTCCGCTTCCACGGTGTCATTCAGAAGTGTTCCAATGTTGTTATGTGCACTGGCATGTCGGGGCCATAATCTGAATTAAATTAGCCAAACGGAATTCAAAATAGGACTGAGTAATTCGTTAAATGAGGGAGAGACTCAAGCAAGGCTTTCTATTCCGTGAGATCGATTCCATTATATTATAACCAAGAACCACCGAGCATTCTAATGTACACAATTACTTACAACTCGTAAGCGAATTAGAATAAGAGAGTACAATAAGGATTGTGTGGTTTAAAGTATAGAAATCCGCTTTCGACGTTAGGACTGCAATGATTACAATTTAATTCTCTGTAGTTCAGGTAATTTAAACATTTAATCGTCAGGTTATGTCCTGTCTTCCTATTTGTCTTCCTAAACATCATTTATGAAACTGAATATCTTTGTTCAATTGTAGCGTTGTTGGTGGCCACATGCTTTAGTTCATTGTAGGATTCTCATACTATTATAGAAAATGAATAGGAGAAAGAGAGGTCAACAGAAGACAGAGCTATCATGAATTAGAGCGAAGCTTATGAGGGATCCGGCTGGCTGGACGGATTGTTTGTTTGGAAAGAACATGTAGGTATAATACTGAGTAGACTAATGTCAAAGCCGGTTATTTGTGTTTTTTGGAAAGTGTACAGGAAATAGAAGGAAGGAGTGAGGAATGTGTCATTGAACATCTGAGTTAACAAAAAAGTTGGAACTGTACAGGAGGGATGGTGAGTTTGGTCCGTGTGCCAAGAGAAGTTTAATCGGACTAACTCAGTCAGCAGAATGCGAATTCTTCATACTATGTGTCTATCTGTGTGTGTGTGTGTGCTCTCTATTTCTTTATGTACTCTCCTACTTAGCAGAAAGACAGACACTGGACTTTTTGTGAACTCCTTGATCTGTACCGTTATCAATAGGAGAAAAGGGCTAATTTAATTTCAGTTTTTTTTTTCATTTCCACGTAGAGCCAGGAAGGCAGATCTTCTCTCCTGACAATACCGATCACTCCAATTTTTTCTTCCTCGTGGCCTTACTATATATACGTGTTTGTGTGGACATTCTTATTTTCTTTCAGAAAAGGAAGAAGTTATCATGTAGTAGTAGTAGTAGCAGTAGTTCATTCCCATCTTATGTCTTTCGGTATTAGAGCGAAGCTATCTAAGGCCACTACGTGCCTCTTTCACTCCTCCGTAATCAACTCATCTTTTTTCTCTTGTGTCAACGTCTCTCTATTTGCTCTCCTGATCCGAATTCAAACTGAAGAAGAGAGACTCAACGGTCTATCATTAAATGTAGGCTCTGTAGTAAAACAAAAAAAAACTTCCTTGTATAAAACTTTCTTTTGTCTTGGGTTCTACATATGTATGCATAGATAATAGATGCGTTAATTTATAGACAGTTTTTTTTAGATTCTATATAAAGTTCTTTTCAGTACATTTTTATAATGTCACTTGAAGATTATCATGGGACTTGATTTTCTAATGAGATTTGGGAATAGAAAAGTGACCTTATCATTACTATTAAGGGTTTCTTAATATCACGTCATAGATTAATGATGGGAGAGTTAACCTGACTTTTATCATTATGTGATGAGTATATTATAAAAAATAAAGTTGGGGTGAAAGAAGAGAAAAGAAGAAGGTAAGATTTTGAGATAATAGTCGTATGTTATTGTTGATACCGCCGTGAGAGAGTTCCGCATTGTTTTTTTTTTCTGGGTTAGAAAGCTTTTTTATACTTCACTTTCTGTCCCATCCCTCTGCTGATGTTTGCATTGCTTTAGATTTTCTAAAGAGTTATTTCCTAGTTGCAAGCCATTTTCCCTGGGATGAACTTTATAGGAAAATTCTCTAGAGATTATATCAAGCAATTTTTCATGCTCCTTTCTTCTTAGTGCTTGATGGGGGAACAAGGTATATTTCTCGTAGGTTGAGCCAGTTCCTCTCTTGCATCTGATGTATTTCTCCTCTCTTTCTGTTTCTGCAGACATTTAATGTCCCTAAGCTATGAATATACCTTGACTTGACGTCTTATTCCCATTTCGTTCGTCTACATTCGCCTTCTTCCTTACCAATACATTGTAAGAAATCATTCTCGGATGTCGGGCGAATCTGCTCAAAATACAAAGAGAAAGAGAGTACCTTATCCAGAAACACACTTGTTTTTCATCAGAAAAAATGTTATGAAATTCCCTAAGAGGTTTACAGTGATTTTATAGACTAAAGCAATAATAATATGTACGATACACCGATTGTCGACGGCTTCGCATTACTTCACAAGTCAGCATGATGCTGTGGTATATATTCTACGAATGATTTTCTGCGAGAAGATAAAAATTTCAGGTATTACTGAGCAGGAATATTTTCTTGGAAGAAATAATACATATACTTATATAGTCACAGAAATGGGTTGTCCGCTTATGCCGTTGCAGAAAAGCAGTTGCATGTGTGTAATATGTAATTTTAATGGTTTTTCGAGCATTAGTATTAATAGT
Source organism: Vertagopus arboreus (assembly GCA_034698485.1). Classification (NCBI taxonomy): domain Eukaryota; kingdom Metazoa; phylum Arthropoda; class Collembola; order Entomobryomorpha; family Isotomidae; genus Vertagopus; species Vertagopus arboreus. The sequence goes on from JAQGBQ010001790.1 coordinate 7,545, forward strand.
GCTGGTGTACGTTGTGTGTTGTTTATGTGGGTAATAACTATTATATTCTTAAAAAATGGTATAAAGTCTGACGAAGGACTGGTTATTTTTATACAAATGGCCGTTACGATAAAGAGATTTATTGTTTATCCCAGGCTTGTTTTTTTGAGTGAAAGCAATTTCATGAATATTGCAAATCTTATAGAGAGAAGGATTCCCATTTCGCTTTCTGATACAGTTAGCTTCTAAGAGAATTAGTTGGAGAATACAGAGTTGAGACAAACAGTTGAAAGTGTTTTAGGATATGGATTCTTCTCCTTTATTTATGCGAGTAATAGAATAAGAAGAGAGCAACTGAGAAGGACGGGGTCGAAATAACACGTTCTAGCATTCATGCATATTAAATCGAACTACACATGATCTCATCACTAAGTAAGGAAGTCAGCATGGGAGATTGCTATGGCTAGCCATTTAAATAGTTCCTTTATGTCATTCGGCCGAATGCATAATGCCCATCTCTATTTACACAAAAAGGAATGGTGGACTTTTTTTTCCTCCTGCATTTTTTTGCTGGAGAAATTTAGGGGAAATTATAATGGCAGAGTATGCAGAGTGTATCACACAGGAGGTATCATACAATAATACCCTTCCATTATCAGAATGGGTTCCAAAAAATGAGAAGCCAAGAAGATTTGTATCTAAGGTGGGCAGATGTAAAAATACTTTTTTGGAATACAAATACTGGAGGAGTAGGTTCATGTCCTAATGTACGGAATGCGTGATTGGAATCCTAAACGTGGAAAGCTCATTCTCCTCTTCCCTTGGCTGTTACTTTCACTATCTTCTTCTTTGGAAAGAAACCTATCGTGCTGTTCGGTGCTATCAAGAGGAGATCGAGACAAGATCCACACCACCACATATAAATATATACTCTGTACGTATCATAGAGTAGGTACATCTGGGAAGCTTCCTCGTGATTTTCACTTGCTTCATCTGATTCACATACTCGCCAGGCATGAGTGTTTATATGGTTTCAAATGGGTTGGAGAAAGCTGGTGAAAGCTCGAGTTATTTGTTACAAGTATATGCCGTAGGTTTGTGCCTGTGTAGTAAGTCTTACATTATTATTATATATAAGATTCAGTTTTTGAATGGATGGCTACAGGCTGGTTTTAAAGCGTAATGAACCAGAAGACTGAGATAGATATGTTGAATGCAGATGCTTACCGCAAGGCCTCCCGATAATGATGAATGGCTTGGTCTGCGTTTCCCAAATCTTTCTGCAAATTTGCGTAATTGTAGTGCATTTTTGCGTTGTGTGGTAGCATCTTGAGGCCCGACCTGAAATAGATAAAATGAAAGAAGAAAAGTCAAATAGGAATTCATGATTGTAGGCCATAAAAATGATTTTATTCAAAAAGTTTTGGGGAAAATCTGAATTTTAAAGATGCGAAGAGCTTTTCCATAACCAGAAGCAATGGGAGAGAGAGTTTTGTAGACAGGCAGATGGTCTTAGTTCAGGTGGAGGAGGACTAAAGGGAGAAAGTTTGTGTCTGGCTGGAAAAGTTGATGTATCCATGTGTGTGATTGCATAGATGGATTAGATCAATATAATAATAAAAAGTAGAGGAGTGAGAAGGACCAGTAGTTGTCTTTTCCTTTGTAACAAACGGGGGAGAAAAATTCTAGGAAAAAGAAAGTCAGGCCACGCAGGTGGTTGAGATGTGGTTGGTGTGAAAAGTTGATTTCATCCTCTTTTGTATTACACGCGTCCTGGTAGACATGTATCTGATATGCTAATGCTTGAACAAAGGAAAAATATTGATCTTACGTGAATAGGCTCTCTCTATTTCTCCAGTCTTGATTCCTTAGCCATGTCTTGTACGCAAAGCAGCTCAAGATCACCACAAGCAATATTTTGGTCAGGCTGATTTTCAGAGATTTTTGTAGACTCATAATTCTTTCCACACCAGCACCCACGAGAAGACTGAACCCCAGACTGTCAAAATCATTTGATATATTACATTTTGTACACACAATTAAGCAAGAGACAAAATAAATCATTCTCGTAATTACCATTCTTAATATTCCATTTCTACATAATTGATCTTACGACGGTTCTACTACTAAAGGGTTTTGGAAACCGTACTGACTTATAATTTGACGCTTTCCTCCTTTCTCTTATCTTTTACTGGGGGGTTTCACTTGATGCTCTGATTGCCCTGGCAAAATGCATTGGCATAGCTCTAAGTTGTCGGTAATTTCTACTTGCTATATGAAAGTAGTTGGTATGTATGTCAGCCTAGATTTCTCTGCCTCTAGCTCTCTCACTCTCTGTATTAATGATGGGAGAGTAGTGCCTTTTATCATCATTATCAGCATAAGTGCAAAGGTATGTCTGGTTCAATTACGGGAAGAAAGCACCCAGGCCACCAGCTCCCTGTATTAAATTTATGAATGGGTCTTCACAGGAAAGTCTAATAGGAAGCAATTTTTGCGTCAGTCGGGGGATAGAAAGAGTTTTGGACAAAATTTATAGTCTAATCGTTCTCATGAAAAGCCCCTTGTCATGCGTGACACAATCCATTGTGTTAGTGTTTTACCATTATCGTTTAAGCTAGTAAATTCCACTTGCTTTCATCGACACAGAGAAAGTACGGGACTAGGCTGGCGTTTTCTTCATCCCTTCCTTATCTATTCGTGTTTATCGTCCTTAATCTCCTTGTACTACATATTCTAACTATTCCTGTTGCGAGTATCCACTGAGGGTTTTTATCTTGCCTGAAAATGCCTCGTAAGGCAATTTGACAAAGGTGATGGGATGTTTTTCTACACCGTTTGTTGG
>JAQGBQ010001791.1:0-10363 GCA_034698485.1 Vertagopus arboreus
ACTGCTATGGGGATATTGTGAAGAGAAAGAGAGATCTTTGGTTTAATCCGTTTGATTGTTGATCTCGATTCTGTTGTGTGTTATTACGCATCCCTTATCAGAACTTATCACCCGCCACCATCATCTCTATCCACTCTGATCCTTCTAAGAGGTTCGAGGTGACTTTCTTGTGTTGAGGGCTGAACCGCAATGCTACACTTCCCATTGAAGTTACGGTTTATCTGAAGGTAGATCGATGAAGAGGAGAGAGTGAAAGAAAAAAGTCCGAAAAATGTGTTTCCTTTTTCAGGATGGTCCGGGTTTCGTGGCATCGAGTGTGCGCTGCCTATGTAATCGATATGCCAAACACTTTCAGGTTACTCATTCGAACCGGGGAACGCTCTTCCGACTAAGCTTTTGCCCTGCCAACCCAAGTGAGCCAAGTAACGCTGGTGGTGTTGGGAAAAGTACTCGCACTATTTTATCTATATGGAGTTAACCCCAGCTATATATACACTAGATTTTACACGACGGTCTTCTTCTTCTTGTTCAAGAAATACTAAATGCTTTCACACATTTCATGTCCCTTTAACACTCCCATTCTCTCTCTAAATCAATCCGTTCCTTTTGTCCAAGTCTGATACATGTTTTTTAATCCTAGACACCAAAATCTCTAAATATTACATATCTTTGTAATGCCCATGTAGTTGAATTAAAATTACTACTTTCCATCCGCTCGGTGTATGGTATATTATGGTTGGTGTTGTTAGCACTTCAAAGGATGGATGAACACTTCGTTTCTTTAATTACCTAAGGATGACAGTTTTATTTTATCTCGTGATTATTCTTTTATACTTCTTGTTTGCTTTTGTATTCTGTACAAACAAACACCTATTCTTAGGAAGCAGGGCTGGGCAATTGTTGTTCAATGTGTATACTACATATATTGTTCTTATAATATTATATCATATGGGGTCTGCGAGTATCAGGTTTCTGTTGTTGATTATGTTTTTATCTGACCCATCTGCTCCGGCATTATTCATCCCTTTTGTTTATGTTGGTGTTGTTATTTTCAACAGTTTTCTCTGGAATAAAATATGGAACTTGAGATTTATCAATGGAAACAATTCTTTGATATATATGTTTGTAGGAAATGGAGAAGACGAGTGTAGATTTTTCGAAGAATAAATACAGAGACAAGAAGAGGACGAAATAAAATAAAAGCGATTTATTTCAATCTCATGGATGAAGGGATTGGATATCTGCTCTGTGATATTTTTTTTTCTCTGAATGAGGAGGCAAAGATAATGGGGATGGTGGGATGTAGTGGGATTAGATTAATCCACACAGCCGCCGAGAAGACAAGTGTAGCGTTAAAAACATCGGAACGCTTACCACAAGATCCACTTGGAAGCATTCGATGTAGAAAATGTCAGGCCAAATATCTCATTCAATTCATACAACATTTTCATACCCCAAATACTAAAAAAACATTTTCCAAGAAAATTGCAGTCAACTCTGCCAGTGAAACCACAGTGAGTATTTTCATCCATTTCTCACTTCATAGTTTATAGATAATCATGGTATTCTTCCCAGTATTATTTACAGGGAGCTCTTAAACACAGTTCAGTACCTTTGAATTTTCCAAGAGTAAAAGATGAACAGCTACGTATATATAATCATGTGCATATATATATATATACATATTGATGATAAAGATGATGAGTCCTGATCTTTCCTTTTTATTTCCCCATTTGTCTCAACTCCTTCGTAAACATCAGAGATATTTACAATCTTTGGTGGTGGAAGCAGTAGTGGCTCATCATAATACGGTCCTTGGAGTGGTCTAGTATCGGGTGTTGTGGTGATGAGAGACAAAACATCAAAGGAACTTTTTCCAGTTCTTCGTCACAAAAGAATCTTCCCCTATGGCTTTTATCTGCATGTTTTACACATAGCATCCCTCTTTGCTTCTCCATCATATTATTATCATCATCATCATTGCCGCTATATAGAGCTTATTTGAAACACATCTTTGAATCTCGGTCTGAAGCCTTTTTACTTTTTTTGCATCATACACATAATATTTCGAAAATCATTTCATCATGGCAGTCAGCTAACCTTACTGCCGGTCCATCCAACTAGAACTGAATAGTTACTGTTCCCCTTCAAGATTCAAGAAGAGTATGTTACACTAGGATTCATACAAATTCATAATGATATGGGATATCTTGAGATTTGAGAGAATGTAAATATCCTTTATAAAATATGTCAAGGATGCTAATGTTGAATGTATGGAATATTTATGCTTACAAGTTTTATAAGGCTTCTGAGGACCCAAAGTATATTAACCCCTTTCAAAAAAAAGTATTGCAAATTCCGAACTCTGGTCGAATAAGCCTGGTGACATGGTGGCAGTGTCATTGTGCGGCAGTGTTTTTACTTTACCACACATTTTACACTTGTCTGGAATTCCAATCATTTATGACAGTTTTCGTGAGACATGTCTTTTGTCAAAATAACAAAGGAATTATGGTCTCTTCACAAACAGCTAATGCATAAGAGAATGGAGTATGAAATGTACAACATTTATTATATGGTGTATTCTCGAGTATGAGTAGGTATTTTCCATCTTGTCATCAAAGTATTTTCCATTCCATTAAAAAGTTTGAAATTACTTAAGCCATTCTTTCCATAATACAAATTTTCTATTTGCAAGTTTTTTTGTTCAAAATGTCAAACGTGAAAATAACAGAGGTTTTAGAGACTGCGTTTGTATTTCCAAAATACAAACAAACTCAGTCTCTAAGACCAAAGTTGTATTAGTTTGTCGCTTTTTGGTAACGTACACATTTTTTCAACACCGGTTTGCAAATTTAAGAGCTTACTTTAAATATCTTTCTTTACAGATTTGTAGAAAATCCAATTAAAAATTTGCTTGTTGTTAAGCTCTGTCGACAAATTTGAAATATAATTTGAAGTCTCCCCTGTTAAACCTATAATATGTAAACGTTATTTCTAAATTCCAAACTACAATCTACCTATCTTTTCGCGACTCTTTAAATTAAAAAATAGCGATTGGAAAAATAACGGAGGGTTTTTATTTATTTTTTTAGTTCTACTATAGGTTTAATGATTACACAAATAGTCCATATAGAGAAGAAAGCAAATATAAATTATAGACTTTGGTGGATCCACATGCATATTTTAAAGCCGCCTGTTGAGTTTTCAACTTTTATTTTACAGAACATTAGGAAATACGCATATAGGGACTGTGGATTTTGAATTATTGATCTGATTTCTAACTTGATAATCCATGAGGATGAGATGAAAAAATTGCTTAATATTTTATATGCTTTGAACGAAAAATTCAGTCCGTGCAACCTACATGGTGATTCCACTCTAAAGTCATTTCGTATTGATGAAACACCTCCCAGTTGATTGCAAATTTTGTTCTTGGCACAATTTTCTACTATCTATCGCAAACAGGTAGACTAGGTAGTTTTTTTGTTTAAAAGGAAGCGAAACCAGACCAGCTCATACAATTTTACCTCTAGCTTAGTTTAAACAGAATAGATAAATATTTATCTAACTGGGAGGTTAAATTTACAAATTTAAGACTTTGTTGAACCTCTACCTTTTGTTTGAGAAAGCTAGGATACACAACAACAAATAAAACATTCACATTCATGCCAAATTATCTTACAATTTCTTGGCTCTAAACGATTTACAAATGAATGCCGTTAATATTTCAGCAATTTTGATAGGAGTATTATTAGTAAGATATTTATTGACGTCCAAAATTCGGTTACATTAATTAAAAATAAAAGTTGACATAAATTGCTTCTTTAACAGTGTTAATGGAAAGACTGACAGAAAGATTTAAAATTTACGAAAAGTGTGATGATATTTCACGTAGTACACAAAAGGATAATTGGTCTTTAAATCCATGTAACAGATACATCCACTGTCGTAGCTGATGACTACCTATACATAGTGTCGCATTCTAATTTCAAGTAGTAATAAAAAAGGCAGGCGCATCTCTATCGCATGAAAGGATGGTTAGCTGTATTTAATTTCATTAAACCCTTCTTCATTTTTTTCTCTAGATGATCCGTATAAGTGGTTGTGTGGATTGTACAAGCAAATTAAGGTGGGAGGAGGACAAGTCATATGCAGTAAAAAGGTAAATAAACGAAGGGGACGGCCGTAAGATTGATTATCGTCTTCCACTGGAATCATATTATTTCGTCTTTTCCTTCCTCATATCAATACTTGAATATATATGTATTTATACACACTAAACAATCTATAGGATAACTTTATGGCTCATACTAAGTATTGTGTGCGTATAACCGTATAAAATATAAAAAGCAACTATACTAAATACACTAAAGAGCTAAAGTAAAGATATATACTACTCTTTGGAAGGTAAACATTACACTCTTTAGAGTACTGAGAAACATGTAAGCTTATTATTGACTACATAGGGATATTAGCTTTGAGCTTCTTTAGAATAATACAATATTCAATTTGACTGGGCTACCTGCTGCTATAAGCCATTATAAATATGCAATATATATGCATAATGATTTAAAGTCTACTAGAAATATATTAGTTAGTAGCTTATCTATAGTTAATAATGTTGATAATACTTTGAATGTGCTGTTCTTACGAAATATATAAAAAGCCGAAAGTGAAAAAAAGAGTCGTGGCTGGAGTAGATGAGTGTCTCAAAGTATGCAAAGGGCCGACGGGGTGTCAAAAAACTCACGTTCTATTGGAATTACTTCGTAGGGATGTCATGTATGTGTGCCTTTTATCTAATTGTAAGTGCTTGGCCGATTATTTACCCAACAGATTACTATAAGAATCATATGCATCTTATCGTTTTCTTAGCCAATTTGTGGTATCGTTGTAAGAAGTTCTGTTATTATAGAAATACCACTATTAGCCTACAAAAACCTCTTGCTACAAAACATTTTTCCGATTTTTTCATAAGACTATATGATTAGCTGTTTGGTCATTTTTATACTGTTTTTTCCACAAATTCCAAGCACAAACAGTCAGTCTGAAATTCTAAAATTCTATCTATTTACTAGTAAATATTATGGCTTATTAGGTCAATTCGGTATTGTCCGCCTTGTAGATTGTTATATATTCTATTTGTATAATAATCATAACTAGTAAAAAATAGAAAAGCAAGACCAGTAGTCGTATCAGGTGAATTATAATTTGATATTTGTATTCGCATTCATTTTGAAGTAATTGATGTACATAGTTTTTAGGTAATATTTTGGTATTTGTATATATTCTGAAAGTTGATGATAGAGAGGATGCATTCCTAAATGGTTGAGGCTAGCGAATTGGAGTCTTTGGACATTTAATTTGAACATGTGAAAATCATATCACACTTATGATAAAAATCGAAACAAAAGACTAACTTCGTTTTAAGCGAAAGAAATGGTTTCATAAAGAAACTATTTATTGAAGGCGTTTAGTACAGTTTTGTCCGTCACGCTATGAGTTAAGGAAGGATGTGAGGCTCTAACATTCTGCCAGCTTTTGGCTTTGTAGTGGTCATGTATCTAGAAATTAGTAATCCAACTCTACTTGTATTATAGATTTCAGACATTTTTAATACTACATGTATGTGGATATTGCACACCAAAGATCCATATTCCATAGCTCATAAAGACCTTTTCTATTGTCTTTTGAAGTCTTAAAGAGTATTTGTATTTTACAGCCTTTCTTCATATGGTTGGATACTTGTGTTTTATTTTATACATAATATTATTGTCTCCCTAAAACACAGAGACATGATCGAGGCAAAAATGATCACGCCCAAATACAACACATTGAGTCTGCAATTTATGAATTTTCTCACTTTCTTCATATCTCATCCTATACGAAAATAATACTAGATACTATAGGCATATAAATATTATGTACTATATCTTATAAGTACACTATAGATATTGTTTGTTGCTGAAGAAAAGGATACTGATCAATCCATCCGTACCATCATCATTCATCATCACACAAGTATTGTTTTAAAAAACCAGTCTCAAGTCTCGACGAGTATAATGCAAATAAGTTCAACTTGTCTTTTAGGTTGTAGTTCTTTGCTACCTACCATATTATATAAATTACACACTGCTGTATACCATCCCATTAGTGCAAGAGAACAACTAACTGTTTGGAATTTGCTTATGGTGTATGCAGAGTTAAGTGTCATGTTTCTCACCATTGGCAAAAGTGGCTCCTTTGCTTTTGGTGAAGAATATATCACGAGCAAAACTTTACAATTGGCCATGTGAACAAATTATCTTTTCCTTTCTGCTCTATCATCCTCAATAGATCCGCCTTGATTTTTTTATTCATCTTATACAACATTATTTATTATTTCGAGGTAGAGTATTTCTTAGTTCCTCTTTTCTGCTCACCCTGTCCAGTTAAGGTGTTAGGTAGATTTGCATACTTTTTTGCAAAAGTATTCGTTTTATCTATTCCTTACAACCGTGCACAATTTTGTAGACGGTTAAAGAATAGTTCTGTCTGGCGTGAAAATTCTCATATACAGTAGATACATATATAAATATATAGGATGGATGGTTTTAGTAGAAATGGATTGGAGCCCAATAAGTCTTTCTTAAAGTCATCAGTAGAGAGTGAGTTAAGACCCCCATCGATGCCCTTTTCCAAGTCTTAATTGTCTTGGTGAAATCCTCTTTACACCTTTGGCCTTTACAGCAGGGCAGACTCCTTTTTAAATGGTTTCTTGAAACGTCGGGGTGCATGAAGTAGCTTCAATTGACGCATCTACCCTTCTCCCTTAACGTAGGGCCATTAATCTGTATAAACCACGGTCAATTCCATATAGCATAACAATAGTCTGTATGTGTTATGAAGTATGAGATGATATAAACATAAATAATAAAAACAAACAACAGACCATAATAATAATCTATTTCTCTGTCTTATGTTTGTTTACCCTTTAATGGAGGAAATACGAGTTAAAAGGAGACGAAGGCGGACCAATGAACTCATGATTGATTAACAATGTCTCAATGGCTAATCTTATTCTGATTGGGTTAATATAATGTAAGCCCAATGTAAGCTTTAGTTTCTATATTTTATAACTGCTTTCATCTGAGCATATAATAATAATGTGATATAAACTGGAAGAGATGGCTAGTGAGGAAGAGTGATACAGAAACTAATTACGGAACGAGTTTAAACTGGAGCGATTAGGAGTTGGACAGAAGGACATATAAGGGATCGCAAAGTAAATAAATGTAACAGCTAGGAACAGTTCGTCCACTTAGTGTGTAACATATTCTGATAAAAAAGCGGCTTTGAAAGAAGTCAGGGCATGTTTTCAGGGCGGCGTGAGGCTTTTTCTCTTCTGAGGACTTGATCATTTCAAGTGATACTGCAAAACTTGCCCATCCATCAAATCCGTCGCTAACTCCTTTGACAACAGTAGATTATTTTCTAAGAGATGATGGGCCAACAAGAAGAAGCAGTAGCCATGTCCAGTCAATCCTACATGCATCACTAGTTGTCCATAGTTCCAGTTTTTTATTCCGTTTTCCTCTCACTTTAACTATTCAATATTAGAGGGAGTCGGACAGGTCGTCTTTTCAGAGTCCGATCTTCCTGAGGGATTTGATAGACACGAAGGACGACATCAAACGAAACAGCCAAATTTGATATTTTTTATATACTCTTGACAGTTCTTTCCCTATCGATTCCTCCTCATCATTTTTTAACAAGTGGAATCCAGGCCGCGATGATCGACTTGACATGAATGCTCACATCTAACATCTTCGCTTCCTTGTTTCACTTTTTTTTAGAGGAATCTGAGGGAAGGAAAAAAAATCTTTGAAATATCTGATCGATTGAGGGAGTTATTTTGAAAACACCTACCCAATGTTCTAATCATTAGGCGATGCTCAGTTTAAAAGAAACATAAATTGGTCTGCATATGCCAAACCAACATCTTGAGTCTCCAGTCTTGATTCTAGAGAGCTGACAGCAGACGGAAGAAATGCATTTCCCATTTGTTTTTGATTCTGTAGCTTCCTTCCTAATTTTTTTTAAGTCGGCGGAGCGTCTACATATTTTTTTCCTTCTAAGTTGTATCTACATAATATATCTGTAAATGTACGTATTTGTTTTCGTTTCAATTAATTAAATGTTGATGGATGATAATCCCATATAAGTAAGTGGCAAGGAATGAATTGTTGTCTAAGCACTAAGTATTATTATTGTCTGATTCATAAATCATTGACGGCCCGACGCAAGGAATTGGTTTCAAAGAAGGAAAGTGTCTAGGCTGGCGGGATGGCTCTAGCTCTAACCTCCAAGTCTATTTTAAATTGTGATCCTCGTTAATTGTGGTGGGTTGGGCTGGATTTTAGTCTCGTTCATAAACATAATATTATAATACATATTGCTTTCTACGTACATACAATGGACTGGGAGAATCGAGTTCATGGAACGCGTGGTAAATACACAATATATGAAAGAATCATTATTATCATTTCTCGGAAAGGAATTCCCAAAGATGAGAGTTTAGTGAGACTCATGCCTTGTGTTTTATAAGTTACATATCATCTTATAAGATCCTAGGTATTTTTTAGCTACAGACATATTAGACAGGTAGGTTGTTCCTCCAGTTCTATTAAGGAGATTCTTTAAAAGATCGTGTGGGGGCAAGTTGAACTATTCCAGGAATTTTTCTCACTCATCTTTGTTCCTGTTCAACCCCTTGCCCATATATCCAATAAGAAGAGTGCGAGAGAAGACCACCCTTTATGGCGATCCCGAAACCTGTTAATTGTATTTATTGGCACTGATCTAATCATATTTCTGCCACTAATTGCTCTACACCCTCCTCTCAAAAGGAAACTAATATGACAGATACAATACAAGCACAAATAATCTTAGTCCATTCATCTAGTCTTGTTAGCTCCGTCTCATATACCCTACATCGAATGTAACATTTTGTAGAATCAATGAATTGATGGCATAAAAAAAGCAACTAAGATTCTTGGAGCTGAATACCCATCAAAATGGCGTGGTGGTTGGTAGTGGTATTTTTGTGAGTTCGGTCAGATGAAATCTTTGATCCCTAGTCAAACAAAATCAGTATGGGAAATGGTCATCGGGAATTTCTGTAAGGAGATACGTAGTCGGAAGAGTATTCCTCCAATTTATTTATTTCTTCCCTTTCTTGTTTAATGAAGTGAATTTTTTAGAGTGACTGGCTCTCTTCTTTTAAAAAAGTATGCTTCCCCATCTAATGTCCACTACCCTTTATCGTTTGATGTGAACCATGCACACTTCAACTCTTCTGGTAGATATATAAACAGTAATAAGCATGTACATATAAAAATAAGTGTTTAATGTCGAGTGAGATGTCCTTCTTTGTTAAATGTTATATGAGATGCGGGTTGGGAGAAAGTCTTTTCGGAACAAGAAATATATTGCTTGGTTTTGGACTAAGCGAAAAAGAGACAGAAAACGGGAATAAGACAGTTTATGTTGTGTTTAAATAGTTAGATAGATTTCTAAGATACCTAGTAGTTTATAGTTAGGATTTTACAGAGAAACGATTTACCATTTGAAATCGTCGTTGAATCAAGTTGGATATTGGAGAATAAAAAGGGACAATAAAAAGAATGAGGACAAGAAGAGCAATTTGGAAGTGCCTCGATACGACCTCATCGTTTATATCTCTCTTCAGTTCTTTTTTTTTGCTCTGGAGACCCATGGGATATTACGATATCGATGTACTTACGTATTTTGTCAGTGACTCGGGGTGACATTGTGTATTGAGGTAGCAGTATTTTTTTTATTCATTGAAACTATAATGAAGCATTAGAACATATGTGGAATGTAATATCATACTTTGTTTGATAAAATCCAAAACTCGAAACTAAATAAAAGTAAAAGAGAATTTAATCTGATTTTATTTTGTTATGAGTCTGTCAGTAGAATGTAAAAAGTTGCAACTCAAAATTAAAACATGCTATTTTTGTAGTAAATAAGTGTTAAAAAGAATTTAAAATATTGACATAAAAATTGTCAGATGACATTTCAAAGTCAATTTACTCGAGTATTTACTCGAATCATGAACTAGCCTTTCAGAATTCCCATATATATAGATAGTGTCTGAGCAGTTCCAAGGGAAAAAAAGTAACTTAGTGAATTGGAATCATTATGTTTATGTGTAGCAAAGGTCTAATTTCCTCTGAGTACGTGTGGATGTCATTTTCTGGCACTTACAATCAGACCTCAATTATTCCGAGGAGCCCTAATACCAATAAATCATTTGAAAACACACGAATTTTGAGCTTGTAAATTGCTCCAGTCC
>JAQGBQ010001792.1:0-10361 GCA_034698485.1 Vertagopus arboreus
TTTAATTAATTAATCTTCATATTATCAATAACACTCCGAGGCTTAATAAACTATGAACTACAGGATTGGTTTTTTTTCTCTTTTTTATATGTTTTCGTGAATTTACAGAGCGGAGTAAATAAAATTAACACTAACCATGCTATAATAATATTATTTTGTGGAGGTATGTGTATTTAGTGTTGTCGTAAAATAATCATGACAATAATACTAATAAAGTAGATGAGCCTCCGTAAAATTATATTCCCATAACTTAATTAACGGCACATTATCTTTAATGTTTTAACAAATACTATCATCACATCATTATACAAAAAAAACTGTAACCGGGGTTATATCTGGATAAGCCTATGTGCTACCTGTACAGAATTTTATACAAGAGATCAGACAAACTTTATCATACACCAACTGTCCTATTACTTTACTCCTACAATTTTCTTTAAAAAATACCTAACAAGATCGATCACAATATGCAATAGCTACTACAAGTCTATATTTTAAACCGTGTTTGAAAAGGTTGGTTGGTTAGTGTGCTCTGATCGTCTTAATTTGTGATTGATTGAAAACATGTATGAAAGTTTTAGCTATTTTTTTTAGCAAAGAAGTGCACCTTTTGTAATTTCATTTACCACGTATTATTATTACATGTTACGAATTTCATGATGATGATCTCTACACAGTTTTGGATCAAAGATTGTCCTAGTTATTTTTAAACGCTAAATATTAGGATTTAAGGGAGACCACAAGATTTTGGGCATCATTTGAGGTTCATTAGTTCATAAGCGGAGTTGGTTACTACATGATAATAAAATAGAAAAGAAAAACGACGAGTCAAGACTCCATATTCCTTTTTCGGAAGAAGCCTATGTCCTTCTCGTAAAATATATATTAAAGGATCATTTAGCCTGTCCCCTGTCGTTTTAAGGGTAAATATTTTGGTTATTGGTTTGCGGCAGAAGGAATTCTGAGAGACTTGTTTTATAAACATTTTGAAAAGGAAGAAATGTTTTGAAATAGAGGGGACGGAGGCAATTACTTTTGTTGTAGAGAAAAATCTCTTTGGTAAAGTAAGTGATGGCATTGTTGTATGGAAGGAGACCAATAACCGAAGCAAACCCAAAAGGGAATAAACAAGTTTTTAGTCGAAACCCAAATGTTGGTCGACTTCTTTTAGTTTCCCTCTCGTCCCTTTTCTACTTATCTTTCAAAGCCAGAGAATGTTGCTTGGCTACAGGCAATAAAATATTTAGAAAAGAACAAGGCCAGAAGAGACTAAAATCCTACGTGGAACATAATAGGTTATTCATGCAATACTACTAGAACTTGATAGACTTGTCAATCTAACACGTTCAGTACATCTCACTTTTACATTATCTCCAATTGTTACCCAAAATATTACGGAAATGTTAAACTATTAGCATTCAATTTTTTTAAAAGTCTAATTTTATAGGTGACTTAAATCTTATTATTAAGAAGGGGACACTAATTAAGATTTGCAATATTTTTGTCATTATCATCGACCAATTAATAATTTAATTGAAGGTACAATAGTCTCTTAGAGAGTAGAGTCCATTAATAGTTCTTTTAATAAAAAGTTATTTTAGTCAAGGCTTCACTCGTGAACTTTTAAACTAAATAGATGTATTATAACTATATCTTTACCATATCATGATCATTGAAAACTTAATTAAAAGATGAGGTGGAAATGTAGACGCCTCTGAACTCTTAAAATGAACATTGTGTAGCTAAAGGCATGCGAAATTCCTGCTTGGCTAGTTTTATTACCAGACTACATTAAGCTGATTAAAGGGATATTGTAGTGTAATTAATGTGAGTCTATACTATTTTATTTACATGAGAAGAGGTAGGCCTCCATTGGACTGATTACACATTAGATTCCCAGGCATTCCACCCATCCCTCCGGCAGCGGCCACCGCAGCGTGTTGCATGTGAGCCATTGAAATATTTGAGATCTTATCACGGTTCATCATCTCCTCCTTCTTGCGGACAATCTTGCGTTCTTTTGCTCTAAAAATTAATAATAATTCCATATATTATTATCATGTTGTAATAATAGATTATCATATCATAGACAGTAGTATTGTATTAAATATATAGTCTATTTAAAAATTTACCTTCGGTTTTGGAACCAAATCTTAACTTGGCGTTCAGAAAGTCCCAAATTAGAGGCGAGTTCAGCTTTCCTTCGGATGGTAATGTAACGACTGTAATGAAATTCCTTCTCAAGCTCCAACCGTTGAGTATCAGAATAGACAACTCGGTATTTGTCCTTTGTTCTTGTTTTAGCTGCAATTAGAAAATAACTTCATTAAATTCACTGTATTATTATTGACTGACTCACAAAAACGGCATCAAAGTTCATCGAAATTGGCAATCAGACATTTAAAGTATTTAAGCATATAAATGAAGTGTTTGATTGATAATTGATGTGACATTGCATCAGAAAGAGAATAAAAAAAATCCTAAAAGTGCAACCGACTTGAATATTTAGAATTTACGTCATTTGAAAAACAAGAAGGCTCGTATGATGTAGATTAAATTTGAATCTCTTGATGGCTAAGCTCATTGAAATTCGAAACGGTAATAATCCTATAATCCAAAAAACGGTGCACATGGCAGGGGAAAATGAATTTCAGAATGTATCCAACCCCGTCAAACAGGTGAAGTGTGTGTTTAAAAAATGATTAAAAAGCTACCGACAAGTTTGCGGAACTTTGAAGGATTTCCTCCGCCTTAGATTACAACAATTTGTAATCATATCGTTCTGCTAAAAGAGACAATGTACCTCTTGGCTATTGTTCGGCCTGTTTGTAGATAATTCATTCAAAATACTTATCTCATCCTCTCTTGACTGATATCTTTCGAATTAACGAGCCGTAATCATTCAAAATGTTTGGATACTTATGCCAAATACGTCAACATAATATTTTTAATTGCAATACATGTCTCTATGAGATTGACAGCCGGTAGCGCTACATGACTCAAAGGATGAAAGCAGGAATTTTTTGATACAAGAAGGGAGAGAAAAAATGAGTGTATGACATATAGGCATGTCATTGTTAATTTTTAGAAATAGGCTTAAAATACCAACCGCACATAAAGGGTTAAAGCATTTAGGAGAGAATTTTAGGAATGAAAAAGATGTTACTTTTCAAAAGGTCGGGAAGTAAGAGAGAGAAATTCTTGAGAAGAATCCCATTTGTTTTGACAGTGGGCACGAGAAATCCCTTGTATTTTGGGTTGGACACTTGTCACCAAAAACCATTTAAAGGAGTAGAAAAACAAGAAATGTTATCAGGCACTATCTATTTCATATTTTGGTTGACCCTTGACTTTTCTTAAAAGCACTTTAGGATTTAAACTACAACAACGGACCTTTTTCAACTCGTCACGCTTCCTCAGTCAAAATAAACCTTTTCCACTAGGCCGACTTTTAAAGTCCTTTTCTATCTGCCGATTCCCTTCTAAATAACTTGATTTTCTATTATTCCCAACCCAGTTTGATGTCTCAAAGCACATGCCTATTTATTATTGACTACAATGAGAATTATTGCTTTGGAAATATCAATAAAGAACATGCATAGGCAGTAATAGGCACTAATAGACATAACAATTAAATATTTGCAAATTGTTTCAATAACTTTGAAAATAGCAAGATTTATAGTTTATAGATAGTATATCATTAAAGAATTATTGAATGGTTTTATTTAAAAAGACGATCTAAAATTATAAAAACTATAGAGGTTTTTGTTAGAAGAAAGGGATGGTTGACAAGTAGTTGGACATGGCCTGTTCACCCCAGGAGTCCTTGTCGGGATGTTTTAGAAACAAGTTAAAAAAGAGAACAACTTGCAAGGAGTTTGGCACCAGGCTGTGACAATGTACTCTGAGGCTTCCGCTTCCCCATTTATCACCAATTTTTATCTCCTTCTTACCACTTTAAGAAGCAGTAATATCAGAAGAATGTTCTATTATACAAACTAACCAAAGGAAACGCATGAATACTGACTATTGTTATGTGCCTATAGCTATTTATTTAAATGCACTAGGAAATGAAACAATGAACAAGCGGATTGCTAAAAAAAATTCTAGGACACTTGAGCTCAATCAACAATGAACGCCGAGCAGTCTAGGAGAGTTGAAAATCCTTGTTAAGACAACAAGCTGGGATAATATTATGAAATCCTAATCCTACATATGCATCCAGAAAGAAGATTAAAAACCATTAACCCTTTCTTGTAACTCGGTTTCTCGGTATTTTCTTTGGTCAAGTATTGAAATGTATGATATCGATTTGTAAAGAAGCTGCTATAAACTACCAAGGGTTTTTATGAATGAGTAAGAAAGGGTGACAATAGACAATAGAGAGACAGGCCGGAGTCATTCTCCGAAAAAAAATATTTAGCCACACGAGACTACTAATTCAGTACAGATGGTCTTTTGTCGGCTCCCGTTTCTATTTTCTATTCTTTTTACCCCAAGGGAGGTGTAATATTTTTTTTAGAAAATGTGAACCATATGAAATATAGTTTAGAATAGCTCAATTCAATATGTACTTGAGAAGCTAGTAAAAAAAACTTTTGTTTAAAACCTACAACCTGTTAACCTATTGACTTGTTATCTTGTTAATAAAGTTGTGATTTATTCTAAATGAATGCTGGCTATTCTGTATGAGGAAAATGCGTCTGTAAATGAGACGAGATAATTAAAGAGTAAAAAAAATAATCAGCTTTGCTGCTTCTGCTTTGATCGGTGCTTTGCAAAAAGCTAAACTTTTGTGGATTTATATAATTTCAAACTGAGTTAAAGAAGCCGACATGAAAATATTGATCTCTGTATAATCATATTATTCCAGTGTTTACAAGCCTGTTTGATGTTTCACAATGTTTTCACACTATTTGCCAACATGTGTTCATTCCGATTAGTCAATTGTTGTTTAAATATTAGTCTATTTGATTTATATGGATTGAATGAGCAACGTGGGCACTGGTATTTACATTTATGTTGTATGGGAATTGGGAATGAGAAAGTAACGTCTCAGTCTTTAATGAAATAAAAGATATCGAAAGTTTCATAGGAAGTGGAGTATTGTTTACACAATAAAGAGATAAATGCCAAGAAGGTCAATATGCCAGAGTTCCAATTTCGATTACTTAGAAATGCTTAATTACTTCTGGAGAGAAAAACAAAAAAACGTGTTTATACTTACATAATTCGAACTTACCGTTGTTGCTAGAACTGCTACCAACGGAATAGGACGGCTTCTTCATCCATTCATAAGGACTTCTGGCTTGAGTGGGTCTAGTATTTGAGTTATTTAGTAAAGGACTTTGATGGCTTACAGCGGACATTTGATTGAGATTATTAGCTCCTTGGCTAAGACTAAGGTGATGATGGCTGTGATGAAGATTATGAGATCCATGATGGAGCATTGGATTCTGGGATCCAAGCAAATTATTATTATTGTTGTTGTCATTAGGCCCGGTTGTTGGAGCATTGGAGCCATTTCCACTTGAGCTGGGTCCACCCAAACAATTATTTTGGTACTGTTGACCTGTAGCAGGGGACCCCGAGGAGCTAACCCCATCCGAAATAGCCATTCCTGAATCTGGTGAGTGGGGATTTCCTATGCTTGGACCTCCAGATGAAACAACTACTTGCCCGTTCATCTCTTGGGATGTGTTTTCCTGTATCAAATATAGAAACACATTTTTACATCCCATGATAAATCTCGGATGGGCATTGGCAGGCAACCCCGAAACAAAAGCAACTTTCAGAAGCTAGTAGTTACTCAAACCCCAGAATCATTTCCCAATTCTCAGCCAGCTCAATAAATTACTTTTTCTCTGTGAAATATATCTTTGTTTCTAGCTTTGTGGCTGATTCCCTATAGACTTTCTTTCACTGGACAGACGGTGAAAGATTTTTTCTTTTTCTATACTTTGGCTTCTCTATATAGTCGATCAAAATTAATTCGAATTTCTGGACTTTCTTTTGGCTACTTTCTCTTTCTTTTATTTCTAAAGGTTGATAATATGCAAGTGAGAATAATTATTAATCAAAAGTTGGACATACCTGAGGATTACCACCGGAACATGGGCCGAATTCGGTTTTAAAAGGTGAAGAGTTGTTATTGTTATTATTATTAGGAGTGGTAGAACTAGTACTATAAACATGATTGTGTGGACTATGATTTCCACCTGGATGAGATGAATTAGGAGAAGGTGTTGAACTAGGTGGGGATGGTTGGGCATGATGATAAAAGGACGGATGATGAGGGTGGACATGACCATGATGACCTGCGGAAACAGCCGGATGGGCTCCAGCCGTCCAATCTTCATAAGAACTTGGATGAGGGGCAACTCCAAGGGCTGCAGCATTTCTGGCTGCAGCACAGGCACTCGTGTACATGCTGGATTGATGCCAAGAGGCACCGGCCATTGTGTCAGGGGTCATGTTACTAAATTGGTGTGGATGGTACTGAGGGTGATTGCAATTGAAATCTGTGGACATACTTGGGGAGAACTGAGTAGAACTAACTCCAGTTAAACCAGATCCAACTCCAATGCCAGATCCAACTCCAACGGGTGACCCCCCTGACCCTTGTTGGTGGGAATGTGGATGGGCATGTGGATGGTGGTATCCACCGTAAGCTGCTGCTGCTGGTCCGAAATACGGATTTTGAGACGGAGGTGAATGATGGTGGTGATAATGAGCACTTCCAGTTCTACTAAACATTGCAACCGTTGCTGGGTTATAGTATGACACCATATTGTCACTTTCAGGGATACTTGTGACCCCGAGTATTTCTTCGCTTTCTCTACTTTGTCCTTTGACCCAGAGGTCTGCTTCTTCTTCTTTTTCCCCAACAGGGGAAATAGTCGAGGAAGAATTATAACAATTTATCTCTCCTATCTCACGAGATTCACCCCAAATGTCTGAGGAATCAGTTGCAAGTTCTACTTGGGCTTCCGTGATGTGAAATATATCTAGAATGATTTGAACATATTTAATTCACCGTCACTTTTCTATATTCTCAACTCTCAACAGCTTTGAGTCACTTTAAATACTTTTTGAGAGAACTGTTCTAGGAAATCAATGCAATGTTATTGAATACTAAACTCTTGTTAAACTTGGGTAAAGGTTTCTTACTAAATTTGGTCGAAATTTTTGTAATTAAAAAGTGTTGTCAACTTCAATCAACTTGTTCAGAGCCAAGTTTTTAAGGATTGGTGTTCACAGTTGGACAGTCAGAGGACAACTAATACTGAGGCGACTGGGACGGGTTGTCTTATCTGTGGATGAACTCATTGTTCACCAGAAGGATATCCAAATCCAATATCCAGGCTTAAGCTCTTTCTCTCTAGGTTGAACCCGACCACTGGTATAAATATATAAGTAGATGGACGGAGCAGTACAAGTGTAACCGATCCTGTTGATTGTCCTTAGGGTCGGTGGCAGTACCCACTTAAATCTTTATACCTCTATCACCTTTTCTTCTCTTTCTAAAAAGGTTCTCTTTGGAAAAGAGTCTTCGTGACTTCTAGTCAGTAATAATATTGTCAGATTGGGACGCGTTGAGCTAGAAATAATAGACCATCGGGGCTTATAACAGAGACGTTATGTAGCCTAAATGCCACTTCCAAATAGTTCCAAAAAGGCTTTCCCCTGTACTTACCAACTTTATTCGAGATCTCAGCAGATATCAGTACCACAATGCAGCGTTCAGTCCTGTTCTTCTCTCGTAATGTTAAACTCAATACAATGAAATAGAATTGGTGAGGGGATGACGACAAGTCAAGGCGTGACTATGGGCTAAAACTCCGCCAAATGGGCACTCTTAAACCCTCCTATTTATCCGTATTCTCTACCCATAATCGTTATTCCCCCTGGGGGAAAATCCGCCCTTTTCTTCCATGCTCAAAAACTCAAGCCTCTCCAAGCCACCATTATCATCAAACAAGATCCTTCTATCGCACCAATCCACTTTATAACAATACCTTAATACCATAAGAATTAAAGTGTAAAAAACTACACAACAGTTCCTCATTAACAGCCCTTAGGCTAAACAAAAGGAGTCCAACAGTGCTTATCTCAGCGTTTGATATATAGTCGAATTTATCCTTTATCACTTCATTTTACGCATCTTAATGGGAAATATTAATGGCTGTTCTTGAGATGATAAAAGAACAGAAAATTTACCTCTGTCGAGATATCGACTTAAATTTAAAACAAATATAAAAATTACACTTAGTCTATTATATGTAACAACTCTAAGCTAAATATTTTATTAAATTAAAACCCCTATTTGCTAAAACCATGAGAATGTTTTCTCTAGAATCTTATCTCAAGTATAATTAAGCTACATACGCATGCATTAATCCCCTTTAATTTGAAAGCATTTAAATTGATGGTACAAGTTTGAGAAAATATATTATTATTTCGATTGTAATTCATTTCTGGATTTCAATTTTTTTTTCACAAGATCTGTATGACCAAAGAACAGAAGTATGTAAGATGCAACTGAACAGACTTTCTAATCGAATAGATTTTCATAACAAAAGTAGAAGAAAGTCATTAATCTTTAAAAACACACAACTGAGAAAAAATAAAATTGTTCTAAATGTACGCGAATCATAAATATACGTCACTTTGGAACAAGGAAAATGTGTCACAGATACATACATAAATAGATAGGGTGTGATTCTGTATCTAATCTAAAATTGGCAACCCTAGTTTAAGAGAAAATCAATAGATTTATTCCTTCAGGGATGCTAACCTAACATATGAAGTGTTCAATTTCTCATGATTTGATCTTCAATCCTCAAGAGGCATTATCTGAAAACAAAACTTTTAGCAAACAACGAGTTCCCTTGGTTTATTTGAAAATGATTGCAGATATTACAATGTAAAATTAAACAACAATATTTTATTCTTTCGCAAAGATTACTGAAGTAGTTTAGGGAAGTTAACTGCAGAATATATATTTATGTCACTGGGTTTTATCAATTAATTCCGATTCCTTGGAGGCACGAGCCAAAAGTAATAAATAAAAGTCGTTGAACTGACAATAAAATGCGTGGGTGCATAAAATTTGACAATGACAATGAGGAAGTATTATAATTGAAATATGATGCACCAATTGTCATCCTATAATTTGATTTTATTACAATTATTACACCTAGATTGCCATTCTATTTGTTTTCTTGGGGTTTACGGGCTGTGTGTGAGGATTTTATAATACCTAATAATAATAGTAGCCATATAATCATAAATGTATTCTTCTAAAACAGGACTTAATCCAACCCAAGCTGCTAACTTTACTAACAACTTTTTCCTCCTTCTTATTACATACTCTATACTACTGTTTAACCCAGTCTAACTGATTTTGTGTATAGGAGGACTAGCTTTTTTATTTGTTTACATTATGCACTTATCATTGCTTCGAAAACTGCTGCTAATACACATACATATAGATATATTCTAGTAATCTGATCTGCCTTTCCCATAAAATATATTTTAACCTTGATACACATAGGAAAGATGATAATTATGCCAACATCAAAGTATCGAGTTTTATGATTAAATCCTTATACGAGAAATGAGATAGAATTGTAAAACTAAAGGATATCGCATAAATATTAAATAGCCCTTGTTTGAAATACTATAGGTTGCTGCTGATATTTATATTATTATTGGTATTAAAAGTTTAATTTCAAAATTAAATACCCACACAAAGATCGCGACCGTACGTCTGACGAAATCTAAAGCCTTTGGCACTTGGCTTGTGCTTTTGGATGCATCGACTATAAAAACATTTTTTACAAGTATTTACTTAAACCGCATTTTATGACATGATAATGACCATAAACCATAATATTAAGAGATTAGTGGGCATTCAATTCAGAATAAAATGTTTGCAATTCAGATTCCTTCAATTTGTGTAGGGTTTTCTAAAAACTTTGTTTAGTACTCACAAAATTTTACAATTTGTTCAACAATTTGTTTATTAAAATGAAATATCCTTCTTCAAGGTCTTTTAATTAGTCTGGGGCTTTATTTCAAGTAAATAAACGATAAGAGTTCCCTATGATAACCCGTTTCAGTTCAACAGTATCAAATTAGCCTTCATGATTTTCAGCGGAGTTTGCTAATTTTTATAAATCCCGGATGATCCTCAATCAAAAACGCCGACAGCGTAGAAACTGCTTCAAAAATCTGCTTAATAATACATCAAATACGATACGACAATGCAGGATTCAATAAATTATGCAACTATAGAATAACTTGCGAAACTTGTCGGCATCTCCACTAACACAAACAAAACAGATTAATCGCATCTC
>JAQGBQ010001793.1:0-10356 GCA_034698485.1 Vertagopus arboreus
TTATAAGTTGAAATTTTGACTTGTCATTTAAATTTATATTGATGATCAATATTATTTTAATTCTTAAATAAATGCTTTACTTTATAAATACATGTTGGATATATGTTGGATAAAAACATGAACATATATAAAAATGATAATGCCTACCCACTTTAAATGTTTATTAAGATAATCTACAGTGCAGAATTTTGAGCCAGTGTTATGCTCGTCGCCCTATAGAGTCAGTTTAAACAATGTTTTTAGAAATCTAACGTTTTATTTCATATTTTTAGGGTCATAACGTCATGGCAAATTTCAGCTTACTATGATTGTTTTTTAAAAGGAATATAAAAGATGCCCAATAGTAAAAATTGGAATCGTTAAAATAGTGTATTAGAATAAACAAAATAGTGATGATGAATTAATAATAGGAGAGGAAGAAGAGTATAAACAGAAAACTTGTTTTTCTCGAATCAGATAAAACTGACGGGACTAAACGGATCTGTTTTTCGGTAGGCCCAATTCATGAATTAATTAATGGAAAAAGAATGACTAGGAGTAAAGCAATATTTCATCTCCGGAAAAAGGCTGAACCCAACTATAAACGAAAACATCCATGGTCATGGAGGTCTAAGAACCACATTATTGTACTCTCTGAAGGTTTGAACCTACAGGAAAAACATTCCTATTTATTTGTGCAAGGAAACTGAGAACCGAAAAACAGGTTCTAAAAACTATCTGCACAAATACCACAACTCTACCATCCTGGAAACCACAGACCACTATAGTAATAAATATACACACCATTATGTCTAGTCTAATACATATGAACTAATATAGAATCTCTCATTTTATATGTTTTCAGATATTTCTGAAATAACAATACATTTTTCATTCATAAACACAGAAATGAATCTTTCAAATTGATAACCTCCACAATCCAAACGAATAAAAACACAATTATTCAAACCCAACAACTAGAAACACTACGTAAATTACTTTCCCTTGCTTTCTCTCGTATTTGCTTTATCACTGTCTCGTAGCCAATGCTTATAAGGATTCAAACCTCTAATAATTTTGTAATTACTTGGCTTTCTTCTACAGAGGATGAAGTTGACGAATTAACTCTGCACGTGGCTCGCTACCGCCCCGAAGAACTGGATAAGCTGGCAAAGAACACAAAATTTACTCGAAAGGAAATCCAACTCATCTATCGAGGGTTCAAACAGGTATGACTGTTTCTAGTATTCCATTTAATTATTATGATAATTTATTTACGATTATTTTCATTTTAGTTAATAATAAACTTAATCAATTGTGGTGTAAATCTAAACATTGTCACCTTACGTTTCCATACAGAGGGTATTTTTTATTTAGAGAAAGCTTAGAAAACACAGGTAGATTTTTTTTCTATAAAATAGACGAAATTTTTCTAAAGGCATTTCTTCCTATATTTATTATATGTTTGAGTAAAGCCTCACTACAATCTAGGATTATGATGGCGTAGAATCCAGGCAAAAGATAGAAAGATAGAGAAAGAAGGATGTAGAGAGAGTAAAGAAACAAGAATTTTGCTTGCGTCAAATGGAGCATCATGTACAAAAGATAATTGAACACTTCGTTTTGGTCCTAGAGAGAGAGAGAGGCCATAGATAGATTGGATCATGTAAGTAAAGGATATAAGATAATGTATAGGAAGGAGTAATATAATATCTAGTCTTAAGTACGACGAGAAGATATTTGAACATGAATGCAAGACAGGATAGGTAACCTACCATATCGATCACCAACCTTCTTTCTACTCCATACTCCATACTACTACTTATACTTTCTCCTGACATACAAAATACAAACATGACCGTTTGAGTTCGTACAAAAAAGGAGAAGAAAAAACTTAAGATGATGAGCTAAGAAAGAGAGAGAGAGAGAGAGAGAGGAAAGATCAGCTAAATAATGATGGCAATGAAAACATGAGAAAAGGTAGTAGTCCACCAAGGTTCTAACCTCCAGTGCAATTTAAATCTTCTTAAAGGCTTTCCACCTTACGGCCTCCTTTCACCACCTTCTCCACCGCTGAATCGCTCAATCCGATTGACTTTAATTTATCCTTCTGATAGACTCTAGGAATGGGGAGATATATTACTAGGAACTTTCTATAGACATGCTGGAAACTACGGAGTAAACTGTTTTTCCTATCGACAGCCTCATCATTAATTTTACAAAGGCATGTTCCTAAGACCAAGGCGAGGCTTACAATCAATTCCTATTTGAAATCGGTCGCATTCTGGAAAATCTAATATTCTGGCAGGGCAAGGTTTTCTGTGTTTTTTAATTGGAATTAATTTTATTTATCGTAACTATGTTATATTTTTCAGTATTAAATGAAGTACAAGTTTTTTCTATTTCATAAGTCGTTTTTGCCATTTACAGATTATTAAAGGTTAAACATAAAAACTTGAAACCATTAACTGGGTCAGAGAATATAATTAAAGGATATTCATTGAAATAATGTACTTATATGCATATATTTCCAAATTAAATATCTACTTTCGTTATCAGATTATACATAATTTGCAAAAAATTACGAACATTTAAGGTCAAATTTTTGGTCTATCGGTTTTAAAAAAAAGTATATTCTTTGAGGTTCATTTTTGTCCGTGTAATGAAACTCACAAAGATAGTTAAATAGATAGAGGAAAGAGGTAAAAATAAACCAGTTGCTTTCTTTCTGACTTATAAATAAACAGGTAGTCGAAAGTCAATAATTAATAAACTTGTGTGTGTATATTGTTTTTGTACACCTATAGCGTGTATATAGGTTGGCATATATTTAGGTAATTATGATTGATAAATGACTCGCCAATGATTTATTCTGCGTTCATACCTATAACTATATAATATTTTGATAAACTAAAAAACAGACTAATTTTTGATACTTGTTTGTGTTAAGGAATGCCCAACAGGCCTTGTCGATGAGGATGCGTTCAAAGATATTTTTGCCCAGTTTTTTCCTCAAGGAGGTGAGTGATATTGTATGGATACTACTGTATAGGGAATACTTCAGGTGGAATAAATGTCGTCTAAAATCAAGTGCTTTTCCTCCTATTTCAGACGCTACACAATACGCCCATTACGTCTTCAACACACTTAAGCATAATTCATCGGGCCAAATCAGTTTCGAGGTGAGTTGCTATAATCACTCCTGGAAGTAATTGTAAGAATGGACTTTTGCCAAATGATCTCACAGCCTACCAGTAGCACCCATCCCATCCAGAGAACTAAGTGAACTTTTACATCCCGTTTGCAAAATTCCAAAGCCTTTTATCTTTTCTAAATCTCTACGGACTTCTTCATCCGCTTGTATAATGCAGTTTGGGAAATTGTTAAGATTTTAAGATATGGATACTACGATGTGGCGAATCCCCTTTATTTAAAGTGCTAGTGGAGAAAGAACCTTCGCGTGCATCTTTATATATAAGCCCCTTGGAGCTTATCAGATGAGACGAGGCTCTTGGATAGAAGATATAATTAAAAATGAGATTATCGTTTTCTTTGGATTGTTACAGGAGTTTCTAGGAATTCTGTCCAAAGTATCTCGAGGATCAGTTCAGGAGAAGCTCCAGTGGATTTTTGGACTCTATGATCTTGACGGGGATGGTCTAATAACGAAAAAAGAAATGCTGGATGTTGTGACATCCATTTATGAGATGTTGGGTCACAATACAGAACCCCAAGTTGAAGAGAGCTCAGCCAAAGAGCATGTTGAAAGAATATTTCACGTAAACATTTTTTTCTACTATTCTTTAAAATGAGCAGTGCGACATTATCAGAAAAAGTTTATATCCGTCTTGTCAATTTATTTCAGAAATTGGCTACTTCTCTAAAATTCAAAATACGTTTCTTATTATATCTGCCATTGTTTCTATAAGCCTTTAGAAACGGTTTGTTATATGTTATGATAGACTCAATGTTTCAAATAACACATCAGGAACATTATTGAATGTTTTCTACTGAGAAACGTCATGTGGGTCAACTCAATGTCCGAAGCAGTTTCCAATTTGCATACATCAAGTGTGCATTCCATTGGACCGTTGATACTTTTCTAGTTGACTGAGCTCTGTTTTTATATTGCTATTTTAAACATAACTACATTTTAAAGAAAACAAAACTATAAGATATCTTTCATATATATTTCCTACAATTTTTATAATTTTGTAACCCGATTCAATCTATATACATATATACTAGTTTCACATTTCACATGTCACATTTCACTCTCAGTTTTGATTAAAATCTTAAAGCAATTAAAAAACTGCCCAAAGTAAAAGCATTCTCTTTCATAGTTCACAACGGCATTAAATAATTCTTGAACATATCGTCCTAAAAAATATTTGGTGTTCATGATGATGAGATGAATAGCACAGAAAAGAGTAGTTTGAGATAGATTAAATTAATCAACCTTAGCTGAATTATGATTGTTATATACAGCTGATATATAGTATATTGTATGTATGTCATTTCATTTGTTATTAGTGGACGCCAGGATGAAGAAACGATTGCTGAGTGATGGAAGTGAGAAAATCATTACTCGTAACTTTAGTAATGGACCCAGTTCCGGTCTATTGCTACCTTTGTGACCAAAACCCACAAAACCATGATGGGAGCAATAACGAATTTCCATTAGGCTAAAAAATCCAATAATAAACCTACCTCCTTCCTAACATCCTAACTTAATTACATATTCACCACATGCATGACTCACGTCATTGTTTGACGTGATTTCGGCAAATATTATAGAAAATTTATTCTTTTTATGAACTTCAGTACGGAGTTGCATGATGGATGTGAAATTCCAAAATAAATCCTGCCCTGTAGCTAACTAATTTGGGACCGTTTAGATTAAATGGAGATTACAAATAAAAACTACCACTGCTATTTCGGATCGTTCATAAAAGGTTCAAGTGTTTAAAGAATGCTTTACGTAGATGAGGAAGAGTATTTTGTTTGAAAGTGACGATGGTTTTTAAAAAAATTATAACTTACGAACCATCCCTTTCATAAGCACTTTTCACTCATTAACGTGAAATGTCGAAATGGAAATAGATTTCAAGTTATGCAAAAGCCCAGAATTTTGTATACCAAAGGAAGTTTTAACCTGCCTGACTTAATCGGAAGTCAGAGTATTATTTATACTGTGAAAGTGGTACGTTGATGAAAATATTGAGAGGTTGTGATTAGCCAATCCTTTTAATTTTATACTTGGAATGACAGTGAGACTCAAAAGCATTTTGAATATTCTGCAATGAATAAAACAGGGCTTTTTACGTATTAGTCCGTTAGAGCCAGGAGGTTTGATTTGCTGTAGATTCAACACTACACGTAAACTCAATTTCCTCTTTTGTCTGTCAAGTGAGTTGATTTCAAAGGAACTGTATGTTAAAACATCATGACAAGGTTTTGAATGATGAGTGAAAGATTATCAATTATATAAAAATAGATATAAAGTAATATTCATAGAATTTTACAAATATTATGGCAAACTACTTTTTTGACGAAATAAATAGACATCTTGAGAAAAACAAATCGTCAATCAACTTTTGTATGATTTTATTATCTGGGAATTAAAATCCGACGAAAAACCTTTCTGATAATGAAGCAATTGATGGAATAAAATTTGAAATGAAAATGAAACCTTGTGGGACTTTATACTATTCTGTTGGTATGATTTCAGCAAATTGACCTGAACAAAGACGGGGTTGTTACGATCGATGAGTTGGTTGAATGGTGCTCTCGGGACGACAGGATACTTCAATCCTTGGAGATGCTCGACACTGTGTTGTGATTCAATGGAAATAAGAAAGAGACGTCCTTGGAATTATTCATATTTTGGAAAGTGAGAAGTCGGTCCTACTCAACCTTACAACACTCGTCTTTTCGGAATGTCTCAATCCATTTTCTAAATAAGTTATTTAAAATAATAACTATACATATTTCACTCAATCCGATTTAATACGACGAGAAGTTAGAAGCTGCTCTATATTCTTTGAAAGAAAGATTGACAAGCATTTTAATATATAATTTTTGACATGTTCGTAACCTCAATCTCTTACATTAGACCTTTTAGAAGTTGGCTCTTTAATAGTTTAGTAGTACTTTCCATTAGATTAAGAATGGAGACTAAAACTAAAATTTGAACGTAATAATAAAACGATATAAATCTTTTTTGATTATGATGAGATAATGATTTTACCCGGAGATTTCTTTCAATAAATCCATTTGTCTATAGGAATCTATATAGTAAGAAGAAAAAAATATAGGATCATATCATAATAGTCGAATGGTCAATCAATACCGATTTTAATATAAACATTAGCCTAGTGTTTGTTACAAACTGTTGACAATGAATAATTAAAATAAGGAGTGAAACAACACATAGAGGAACTTTGTCTCGAAATATCTAAAACCCACTTCTAAATATTTAGAACTTGTTGCGTATCGGTCTCAACTATTCAAATTGTAGTTTATAGTTGTATGTAAACCCTTAATTGTGGGCGTGTTATTCTAACCTCAATGTAATGATGGTTGTGTGCTACTCCATCGTTAGATATTAATAGAACTACCCGGTTATCAGAGACTGCTTACGAATTTCAATATCGTTGTCTATTATGAAATAAATCAACTTACCTTTCAACATATTTTTATAGATAAGAGATGATATGTATTGAATTTACTATTATAGACCCCTATAAAAACTACATCAAATTGGTGCTCTTCTCACGGGCTAATCGGTAGCTATCTTGAGTTGAATTTTTTATAAATTTCATAGATTAAATTATGTATCCCCATTGTGCATTTTGTTTTAAAACCGTTTTCAATCTCTGACACTATTGAAGTCTCGTTTAGAAACATTTACGAAATTCGAAGCACTTTTAATCTAAATCTTCTCGGCAATACTCAAGCTTTTAAGACATCATTGGATGCATCTACTCAGATATATTTAAGCAGTTCTACTTAAGTTTAAAACAATAATAAATAATTGTATATATTTACCGCAATGTTATATATATAATATGCCCTTAATTTGTATGAAGCATTAACAAAACGTCTCAATAAAAATCCCGAATAATAACGTGAAATTATGTGAAGTAATTATATGATGAATCAAATACATTAAAATACAATTGTTTATTCAGTAATGTCCGCAGATTTTTCTTAATTGAAACTTTACGAGTCAATTCTTTCAGCAGCTTTAAATTTCGAATGTGAAGCCAATGGATGATGAATCTGAATAGGTCATTAAATGGATCATTGGTACAACATAGCATTTATTCTTTTTTACTTTATTTGAAATATTCGCAAGACTGAAAGAAAGAAAGAAGAAACTTGGTTTTAAATTTTTATCTGCACTCTTCCATATCTTGGGAAATAAAATTTCAACTTATTATGAATGAAGAATCCAAGAAATCGAATTTTGAAATAAATATTCATAACAAAACTAAAATCATAGCTTATCAGTTCAACCAAGCTATAAAAAATGAACTATTTTCTCATCTCATTATCTAAGTTAGTTTACCCAAGTATTTTGCATGAAAAGATCAATAAACTTAATATTTTGAAACTCTTTTCAAATAATTATGATTTCCTTAAACATAAATAAACAATTGATGGATTTGGTTAATTAGAGGTACATATGATATGATGAAGAGGTGATTATTTTTTGTAGAAATAAATAAATTGGAACTCAGATGGATTTATATCCAACGACTTGATTTATTCATCGTTTGTATTGGATTTGAATACAACAGATTTTTGCCATGTCCGACAATAGACATAGTCCACAATTCTTGTTTCATAAAAACTCCCCAGTGTTCAGTATCTTATTCAGCACAGGTTTCAAAACCCATGTCAACTTGTATCAATTCTAGTACTTATGCTTTACAATTTGCTCTCTCCAGCAGTAGCTCAGGAAGGCGTCTGTCTAAATACACTTTCATCATACAACATTTAGCGGGGCGTGATCCAATCGTTCAGTTATTCCTAATATCATCATCATCCTCATTTAGTACTTTAACGGTTATATTACTTTGTTATCAGTGATACACACATGTTTTTCGTACACAACTAACTCTACGCTTAAATCTATAGGTTGTTAATTTAATTCTCGTTTGAGAGACCAACTGCACCCTGAACTCAGCCATTAAGTCTAAGTCTGATTCACTCGGA
This sequence comes from Vertagopus arboreus, assembly GCA_034698485.1. Taxonomy (NCBI): domain Eukaryota; kingdom Metazoa; phylum Arthropoda; class Collembola; order Entomobryomorpha; family Isotomidae; genus Vertagopus; species Vertagopus arboreus. The sequence continues at coordinate 8,203 of JAQGBQ010001793.1, forward strand.
CCTCACAACCCCCGACTTTCCATCTCACAAACACCTTTGTATATTCATTCAGCTAGTCTACAGTTTCGTTTTTGTTTCTTAACTAGTCTCGTCTTTGTCACTTTTACAAAAGCTAAAGACATATACCTGCCTAATACAGCAAGGTTAGAGGTCTCAGTTCCTCATTCCTTATAAATTATGTACAACACTAAAGTCTACGAACAACACATTTAATTAACAATCTCTAACTAGCATCACCTGGAGATTATGTTTCGTTCCATGCAATTTTTTGCGGTTATAGTTATCATCTAAATCTAAGACAAGCATTTATTTACATCTCACGTTGAGGCAACACATGACGTATTCTACAATTACGATCATCACGGATACTTAGTATCTCCATGTCAATCCTAAATGGAGTCTAGCAAACTCACTTTTTTATGTACAGATACATTATTCAGATACATTACAAAACAGGACCAGTCACTCATTTCATTAAATCTCAATGACAAGAATCCCCAATTGGAAGAATAGCTGTCTTTCAATAGTTTGGCGCCAGGGAAAACGAACCACCAGCATTTCCTTATTTTTTTTTGTCTTCAGTAGACCCCACAAGTTAATCAATTTTTTTAACACTCTTCGCATTTCAAAATCCACAACTATTTTTTGTACAATCATTATACTTGGATGGAAAGCGGAACGATTATCCAGCGCTTTTCTTTTCTATTTTATGCGTCAGTTTAGGATTTACATACATACATTGGTTATTGGATTAGTACTGTTCCCCCCATTATGTTGAAAACGTTGAGAGCGTTATTGGCGAAGAGGGTCAAAAAATTTGAGATGAGCAGCCGATACACATAATAATGATACAGGTACTCACTCGTGAATACGAACTTAAAATACTTTTTTTCAGGGTTAACGATACATTTGTCGTCGATCATTTAAAGTCTATCTGTATTCCATACAACTTACTTTACATGAATTAATTAATTATTTCGATTCAATGTTCTCAATGATAAGGGCATTTACAGCACAGCACAAGTGCATCCCGACGGCGAGTACGAGAATGCATTACAAACGAAAAAAGCACACACTTCTATTATTCTATGTTCTTAATTATGTACGCAGACTTAACTCACACAGTCAGGATACATGTGTTAAGAACTGTTTTCCAGTACCTAATACTAGTGCTAGGGCTCTTGTCGCAATTACAATTTAATCTAATTAGGTACACCTAGTGTTATGGTAGACGACATCCTATGTCTATATACACAATTGAGAATAATTATTTGCCAAAAATAATAAGGGAACTGTATCAGCGCTTAATCTCACTGCAACAGCAGGATAACAAAGAAACAAGTTTTTTTTACTGGTACAAATATTTGAGTTGTGAATTACAATTGCACTGACAGCAGATAAATTCCAACTTTGTCATGTACGACCTGAATTGATAATGAACAAAAAATAGATTCACAAAGACTAGTAAATTTTAGACACTCTTAAAGTCAATGTAAATAATCAAAGGTATAAGGAACACAAACGCTTGCAATAATAAATTAATAATCTTGTAAAATTACTTTAAATTTTGGTATTATGAAATCAATTTCTAAACATTAAGGATTCCATTTTGTCGAATTGACTTTTTTGAGTATGACATTAAATGATTGTTGGAAATCTCTTTTTATAAACCAAAAAAATTTTGCTACAAAAAACATACAGTTTCTCTACACAACCTTATCCCGTAGAAAGTTCATATCTATTATTATTGATTATTCACTTTATGGTTTTTGTTTTGATCGGACGCTTATTTAGATATTTTTCTCCGGCGATTGAGTGTCGAAAGTTGAAATTTAGAGACTCGAATTGACTGGAAAAATCAGTCTAGGCTTGCAATAAACGTCACTGAGCCTAGAAAATGTAAGCAAAGGTTAATATTCATCATTTCCGTAAGATCTAATATTTATCAGTACGTTTTTAAAGGTCGTTAAATACTTGGAACTGTTGCATGGGATATGCAGCAGCTGCAGCCATTAATGGACCTGCCGCTGAGGGCTGCTGGATCGCTGCAGCAGCAGCATTCTGAGCCCCTGTCATTTGCTGTGAGGCTGCCGTTCCACCTGCCATTCCTTGGCCCCAGGAAGTCACCCCTTGCATTGCACCAACGTTTCTAGA
>JAQGBQ010001794.1:0-10350 GCA_034698485.1 Vertagopus arboreus
CCGTCAACATTAAACTTATATGACTAATTCTATTGAAATTTTTGTTTATTTGAAAGTAAAAGAATGATGTACCTGATTTAAAGCATTTACCGTAACGGCCATTTATCTGATCATAGCCAATAGCAGTCGGTCTGTTACTACACTGACTGTATACCCAGCCTTGAGGACAATAGTTACGCGTGGTAGTTATTGTTTTATTTTTAATGAAAATTTAGTTAAAAATGAATTGTCAGTAGGCAACATTTTATTTATATTTCCTTGCATTGAGCCAAATTCATGAATTTAAAGTTATCCAAAATGCTTCAGCAAAAAGTTAAATGCTAATAATTAGGGTTGCCGCGGATTGTAAAAAATCAGATCGGATAGCATCCGATATCCGATTAAAAAATTAGAAATATCCAAACGGTTATCCGATCGGATATTGGATAGCAGTATATTATTATAAAGCAATTAAATAACATGTGTACATAATCGCGAGATAAATTTTATTTACAACTTTTCGATTAATTTAAAAGTTTACATCAGTTGGTACAACAATTTGCAATTACATTTGCCTCGTCGGAAGAAAAGAATAAAAAATGTGTAGAAATTATTATTTTATTGTTGCTTTTTTGATATTATCGGATAATGATCGGATAGGGTTCATTATCCGACTGTTTTCGGATATCCGACGAAATGGCCAGATACCCCGGATATCGGTTACCCGATCCGATATCCACGGCAACCCTACTTATAATCTATTTACATCTAAATCTGAAATTCACTCTTATTGTGTCTAATTAAGATAAATTAAGTCACATAGTTTTTAATATTCTAATTTACTTCTTATTTATTTATTTATTGATAGAAGTGATACCCTTACAATGAAGATAAATTACATCACAGCATAAAAAACAGATTCATTTATAGTTGTCATTAGTACAATCTTATACAAATGATATTTTATATAACATTATTTATATGAAAGTTTCCATAAATTTAGATCATGACAGATGCTTATTTTTTGTATTTCTTTAAAGAGCCAAGAGCCAAGTTAATTCAAAAATATTTGCACAGAAATGTTTGTATCTAGAATTTAAAAAACAAAGTTTAGTTTAGTACTTTGGTTTTATTGAAGTTTATTCATTTAAAGAATGTGTTTTTGTGTTCTTTAATCATGATGACAATCAATTAGACTGACTTTGTTATTTTTACTGTATTTTCGGAATTTATCTAAGTATTTTTAAATGATATAATATTAAGAAACAAATACAGAATCTGATTTTTTGCAAAAACTGAAATTTGTCTTCTAAGGGAACCGAATCCCTGTCCTCTAATTTAAAGTGAATATTAGTAAAAATATTTGACAAAATTACAAAACTATAAATTCTAGTATATATGAAAATATAAACAGTTTTCTGTTTTATTTAAAAAAAGATGTGCAATTTGTTTCAGAAAATGGGATTTGAAATATTATTATAATAGCTATAAGGACAGGAAATAGAATATTAATTCGAAATAGGATTTTCAAACGGGGGTTTCTTTAGATTTTTTTTAAGGACATATTGCCATTATGCTTTTGAAAAGTAGTTGAATTTCAAAGGACTGAATTGTTTGAAATTTATTTTTGAAAATAAATATTACAATATCAGACTTTGATAACAATAAACCCCTGTGGTTAATCATTCTATTTTTCTTTGAATCACTAGGTAATTCAATGACAAATCATAGAATATTATAGCATTTAAAATAATTACATCAATTCCAAAAATACGGTAACAAAACCAACTTACTCGAATTGAATACCCTGATGATTAAAGGGCACAAAAACGCGTTCTCTAAATCTCTCGCTCACGCTCTCTAATAAAAAATTTCTTGTAAGTATTTTGAAAATCTCAAAGTTTATGTGGAAAGAAGGACAATAGAGAGTTTGAAGTAGCGTCAGTTGCGAAGTGATTATGATTATCATCTTAATCATAGTCAAAGTAACTTACTATAATCAAATGAGTTTGAGTCATAGTATTTTGATTATCTCAAAATCAAAGTGTGTGTTATGACGCGAAATTCAAAAAACATATTATTTTCTTAGTCTAATGCGAAACCAAGATGGTGTTCAGAAAACCCTGAAATAATTAACCAACTGACTCTAGATTTAATTTCTTGCTCAAACATCTGAGGGCTTCCCAACCGACGCTACTTCAAACTTCAAACAAATAAATTATAATTTTTCATGATCCAGATTTATGTAACCTTTCATGTAAATAGTGTGTCGTAATCTTACAATTAGATAACATATCGATTGTATGATAAGTCAATTATAATATCAAAAAACTCTGTGACATAGCTTAATTCAGCATAATTAAATCGGATTTAGATACATGGTAAGCTAGCATGTATTTTTTATGAAGCACTTTGGTTAACATTAAATAAATGAATTGAACTTGATGCAGGAAAATAAATAAAATGCTGGCTATTGGCAATTCATTTCCAACTTAAATATGATTAAGTAAATAGGGGTATTCATTAAAATAGTTTTTTATCATAATAAAAAAGTAAATGCCACGAGCTTCTATTGTCCTCAAGGTCGGGTGTTTGTGACGTAAAACTATTATACTGTAAATATAATAAGGAAACTAAAGTAAAACTCTTTGTTTATTGTCTGTATTGAAAATATGCAGTAATTGAACGTGGCTGTTCATTTTTGAATTGAACTTGGATTTTTTATTGTTGTGTAAACAATATGAATAACTAATTTGGTTTGCTTTTGTACCAAACAATTCCGGGCTGAGATAAATTGTAAGCATTTAACTTTTAACACTTTTCATATCCTTGTGCCAATTCTTGAACAAAACGAGCAGAAAACCCTTGAATATGTATTTATTCCAATTGAAAATTTAATCCAATGTTTATGTATGTAAAAGGAAGAATTAAATTATTCTACCTTTGACATCAAACATAAAATTTGTATAAATGACCGATTCTTATGTAAAGTTTATTGTTAGGTCTGAATATCGTCTTGTATACTGAACATTGATTCGAGTAGAAGAAACGAAATCAAGCTAAATAAATAGTTTAAAAAATTGCTTTTGCAAAATTGCGAACACGCACATGCAAAGGCTATTTACTCTTGAAACAGTATATAAATATTAGAAGTATAACAGCAAAATTCAGTTGGCGTTAGATTCCAGGAAGGAGAAGAAACAAAATTAAAATTCTGATTTTACAGATTGCTTGAATAAATTTCTAATTACATTTTGAATTCAAGTCGATCATGAATTTGAGAAATCATATTATTTTATTACTGTTACTTAACTCATTTGGATACTACTTTTGTGAAGAAATAGTAAATTTTAATGCTTACCTAACTCTTTTTAAGCATTGTTTTGTGCACTTAATTAATTATCACGGAATCGACTTTGTTCCACCGATTTTCGAGATTCCGGTTGTGTTATCACGATATAGAAATAAGCATGATCGAGGATATGACCCGGACAAATATGCCACATATGGAGACGTTACACCCAACACTACTCTAATAAACCTTGTAAATGTCACTGGTCATAAAAGAACTTGCGATGTCCATTTTTATCTGGATCCCGAAATTTTACTGCCGTACAAAATGGGTGAAATACCCTCATCCGAACAGGAAATACCACCTCAATATTATTCGTTTTGGAAAAACGGGGATTGGGATCTTCAAAGCTTAATACATTCCCGACATTTATATCATGTTGTAGTAACGCAGACTGAATATCAGATGGATTGGAAATTCCGAATGTGGTATATTGGTTTGGAAACCCCAATGTCGGATTTTTTTATATTTCAAACCAAAACATATAGTAACACAGAGATTAGAATAATTTCAACTGAAATGGGATGCCATGTATGTGATACGGAATCAATTCAATACAAATCATTCGATTTGCACTTTGATACTTCTATTGAACAAGAATTGAGCAATTTAAATCACGGAAAATATGAAAATGACTATCATGGTTTTGAAACTAATAAGCTTGATCAGATAAATAACTTTCTGCGGAAATATAACCACGTCGTGCCATTCCAAAAACTCAAACGTCTAGAGGAAAAAAAGATTTTTTCAATTGAAGAAATTATGTACGCGTTAATTTTTCCTAATATTACCTTCGTATGGTACCAGGACTCTAGCACAAAAGTTACATTTAATGTGCATGTAGGATTATTATTTATTCAGCAGATTGATGACTACAAGTTCATTGCCTGTGGTCAAATTAAGAGTGCATCAATATCGTTTAACGGTTTGATTTCAGCGTTTAAATTTCAAACTTGGATTTTAATAGCATTTGCATACATCGGAATTAGACTTATTCACTTCTTGTTAGTGTTATCGACAAAAAACAAACGAAATGCTCTGATTTCAATTGTTGACAGCTTAAACATTTTGGTCGAGCAAGGAGATCCAATTGCAAGCAACAAACAAAAAATAAATGCCATGTACTTCATTTATGGTTCTGCAATTCTTGCTGGAGTTATTCTAAGCAATCACTACAAAGGAGACAATATTAGTGCCCTCACAGCCCCACTACCACTTTTACCACTTACCAAATTCAGTCAGCTTTTACAACACAATTATGAGATTTTCACTCCAATTAGTTCTAGTCCTTTAGCTTACTGTCATTATGTACAAAAATGTTACCCTCACTATTCAGAAGTCACAATTACACACAATAACCTGTCACAATTTGAAGCTCTGCAGAGCGGGACAGAATTTGAATTTATGCAGAGCGGAACAGAATTTTCCTGGCTTCAAGCAGATGTTTACTTTAAAAATAAAACCAAAGCCATTGAAGGGAAAATACGATTTTATCCCAAAGAAATTGTGTACCTGCGTCAAGACGATCCAGACCCTCATAATTTTGTCAACTTCTTTGATGAATGTAACAATAGAGCAGTAGTTAGTTGGACCTCCAACCTAGTCGAAATAGAAATGGAAGCACGAAAAAATCACACAAACAAATCTGGACACATTTCGATTGGGAAAGAAGTATTGTACCAAAAACCAATTGGATGGCAGATGCGTGGTTGGAAAGATCCGATAATGTTTCAAAGACTCCAGGCGCTTTACGAGTCTAATATTTTAAACAAATGGATCGAATTCAAACGATTAGCTCGCTTTGGGAACGTAATCTCGAAGCTATCTGAGACAGCAGAGCCTCTTAATTTGAAAGGAAATATGATTACCATATTCTTTGTATTTTTAATAGGGCTTGGAATTGGCTTCATAGTTTATTGTATGGAGTACCTTTATTTCCACATTCTAGCATTCATGCAAAACAAATGGTTTGAAAAAGAAAAATCCACGAATGTATTATTAGTTGAAAGCAACAATTAGTTTCTAAAAGTTTTCAAGGAATGCATTGTATAAAAATTTGCACAAAATCACAGTCTATGTATATAATATCCCAATCTCACTCTGCCCACCGTGACTGACAAGCGCAGAAGAAGTCTGAGTTGCCACTAAGCGCAGTTGTCTTATTTCTTGGTAAAACGGACCGTACTAGGACCAGTACCAGTAGTTTATCATGTTTAGGTTTAATTATTTATCTGGTGCGACGGACCGGACTAGGACTGGACAAGGACTATATTACTAGAGGACAGATTTTCATTTTTTGGGTTTATTTTTTAGCTGGTACGACGGATCGGACTAGGACTGGATCAGGACTAGATTACTAGAAGACATTTAAATTTTGGTTTTTTTTTAGTTGGTACGACGGACCGGACCAAGACTTGGCCAGAACGAGATAAATAGAGAAAAGATTTTCATTTTAAGGGCTTAGGGGATATTATATAGATAAACAATGGTCTCGGTGGATAATAAGAAATGATTTTAAATAAATAATCTGGGAGCAATTAAAATGTGTACATTAATTTATTGAAATTCTATTGTTATTGGTCTGTTAAAACTCTTTTCACTAATCGTATAATAGATAATTCATAAAATATTAATTTAAAAAGATCACGGAAACAATGGGAACCTACGAGCCCGAACCATCTAATTAGCCAGATATGATTGGTTTTCATAATGAGAAAGCGGCGTTAAATAAATGTTTTCAAATTTTATAACTTTTCTATGTAAATTCAACTTATGGTGTGGAATAAAACATTTCATCGGAATTTTTTTTAACGAGCAGCCAAATGTCCTGTAAGGTGAAATCCTTCAAATCTTCCATTCGAAATGGAAGTATTTTTAAAGCACATCTACTTAAGATTTAAAATTTAAAGGATTTTCACCAGGTTAATTTTTCAAGAAGAATTTGCTATTATCTGTTTTGGAGAATTCCTTCTTGTAAGACTCCAAGCACTTCATGAGTCTGGTATTTTTTTAAATATTTAAATGGATAGAATATAAACGATTAGTAACCATTGGAAAAGTGAACTCGAAGCAGCCTGAGACAGCAGAGTCTATTCATCTAAAAGGAAGTATAATGTTTCTTGTGCTTTTAATTGGACTCGAAATCTGCTCCATAATTTATTTTATTGAATATCTTTTTTATTTCCACGTTCTAGCACGAAATGACTGTTGACTATATATTGATAATTACTGACCATTAGTGACCATAAATTAAAAAAATCATTTGAATTAATAAAAACTGTATTTAAAAAAAACTACAAGAATTTGTTACTTTATGAATTTATGAGAAATCACGTTCAGAAATACAGATTTAAATATGCTTTGTGACATTACTTATGAATGGCTTTTCTTGAGGCTCAAAAACTATTCTTAAAGCAAAAAAATCTTGATTTTACCTCGAAAATGAATTAAAACTAGGAATTTAATTTAAATGCTCATAATGTTGACAATTTTCACGCCTGCTAAACTACAATAGAAATATTTATAATAAATTTTGTTTATTTATGATCAGCCAAATAGGATGCAGTTACAATTAGTTACAAATAAATACAGACATCTCAACTCTCGACAAACTGCTACAAATAATTTAATAAGGGTCATAACATTATTAAAAAAGCCAGACGAGATAGAATGACATCTCTTTATAAAATGCATATTTAATGGATCAATGAGTTCAATAAAACAATAAATATTATAAGCAATATTATAAAATGTAGCCTGAAGTGAATGTAATAATAATATAAAAAGGTGTAAACTTTATTTTATTTTATATTGCATCACATAAGGAATTGATAAATATTTATTATCATACCGGCTTGCCTCCTCCTCATCAACCAATTAATTAGAATTCGGTGAGCCAAGTGTGTAACCATTAATTAAGAATTGTAACAAACACATTTGCATTCTTAAATATTCCTTTATGCACATATATATATTAGGAAGTGATACGCATTACAATATTGAAAATCATACGTTGTTGATTAAAAAGAGCTCGCCAAAAAGTCACATGCATGATTTGTTCATGGTAAATAGATTTATGAAACAAAGCGTAAAAGATCTACGAAAATTAGCAAAATGTAACGCGTTAATTAATTAGATTAGTTTCAACGTTAAAAAATTAAATAAATATTGGAGCGTTAATTGGTTGAATCAGTTAGGATACGTTAATTTTAAAATGAAACAGTAGTTGGATTTGAAGTGTTAATCGATTAATTCAATTTTAAGATTTAATTGTTTAAATCTAAAGCATTAATTAATATTACAGTTGGTTTTGAATATTAATTGATAAAATCAGTTTAGCGAATTCATTGTTTTGGTTAATTGATTAATTAAATTTAAATCATCTGGAATTGTCAATTGTTTGAATTCACATTAAATTATGTAGTGTTTAAATCTGTTTTAAAGCGTTAATTGATGACATCAATTTTATAAATTTAGTTGAAAAAATACTAGAAGCAAATGCTTCTAGTCAGACAGACATACAAGTAGACATACTCATATCATAATCTCGAATGACTTTTTTGTGTGATTGTAACAACTCAAACGTTCTTCTGATTCTTCCTAACGATTGCAAATTGCTTCAAAATTGAGACACTCTGAACTAGATTTTTACTAATCATTTCTCAATTTACTTATGAATCAAAACTACTCTAATCGAAACATAATAATTTATTTATAAATATAAATGCCCTTTCAGATAACCATGCATTTTCAGATCTTTTATTCTAGATTTATCACATTTTAAAGCCTCTTAAAATGGGAATAATCCTCAAAATCGGTAGGGTGCATTCTATATTTAAATATATATATGTTGCAATTGTGATATTCAATTTAAGACACAATAGAAATGCATATGGATTTATGATGATCTTGATGGCCTCTGTATAAAATACAAAAAATACTTTTCCTTTTTTTTACATTGTTATATCAGTAATAAGTCCATCCGGTCTATATTGAACTTATATTTTATATTGACACTTATTGGGCGTGGTCGGTTCGGGATTTTACTAATTTAAATAATTGTTTAATTGTATTTGCAAAATCTTATTTAAAACATAAAATAATCGCAAGATTTAATCCATCATTTCTGGTCTATTGTTTAACCACCTATTAATACTAGGTAATTGTTTAATTTCAAACTGTGATTATTGTCCAGAATCCTATTGTTTTTAAATTAGAAATTTGTATGATTTCCGGTGTATTTTGATACATTCCATTCTATGATATACATTCCAAACATTCCGATAAATGACAACTTGAAATAATAATTATTAATTATTTACAGTTATATTTATGTGACAGTCCAAGTAAAAACGATATCAGTGGTACTGTAAGAGTTTAAAATTGAAAAGTGATCATCAATTCAGAGCTCTGCAATTGTTTGAATTAAAATTACAATTATCAATTAATTGACAATTTTAATAGTTAATAATGAGTAACTGAGTTCCAAAATAAAAATCAGTAATTGATTTAATAATTGATCATTTAACTTCGAAATCAAATAATGTATAACTGAAATACTTTAACATTTTAAAATGTAATTGATATTGCCTTTTTAATTGGACTGCCGCATTTTTAAAACTATTTTGTAGAGTAATTTAGTCCTGTTTAGCAGACATAAGACAAAAATCTTTTTGTGGAATGAGGCTAATTAATTCAATATTAACGGTTATATAAACAGTACTTGTTAATAATACATAATGCTTAATAAAGAAGCGGCTTCTTAAAGAGAGTAGAAGGAAATGGCTGATTTACTGACTTACAACTACGCTCTAATCATTCAACAAATTAACCAACTTCTCCTGACTATCCCAAATAATACTATAAGTATAGCTGATAATAAACACTTTTAGATAAGCAGTACAGACAAAATGTTTTGTTGAAGGCATGTTATAACATTTAATTTTGAATGATTGATTTTTTTGCTGTTTTTAATTGTAAGATAAATATAAGTTAGAAGTATTGGCTTAGAGAATATGTAAACTCGCTAAAATGGTTACTGTTGACATACAACTTTGGCTAAGGTGTCTTGTATTAGATTTAATAGTGTAGTTTATTCTACAGGCTGGTCTTGAACACTCACTGTTGTATTCCTTTAACTAATACGTATGAGTATAAATAAATCTATTATTATTATTATTATTATGAAAAACGTGGATAATTTATTCGAAAATTGGGCCATTCATCTCGATGATAAATCCAAATACTTAAATACAATCCTACATCTCCGGATCAAAGAATTAAAAATTAAACGGCTCTTTATATCTCCAGAAATTAACTTTAAATTTCCGGAAATCCTAACAAAAATTGATGTTCACAGTTCCGTAATTTCAGAGAAAAATCTTCATTTTTGTTATTAAAATCCACAAGTCTCTTATCGATTTCGATTCAATTTGAGGATTTAGCCTTACAAAATGTAGTTTTAAAAAAGGCTGAAGAAATATGTTATGACTTTCCACAACTACATACATTAGACTTAACTTTAATTACTAATTTGAGCAAGGCTAATAGTTTAGTTTATGAAAACTTATATAATAGATTCATGACTCTAAGCAAAATGCCGAAATTGACCTCACTAAAAGTAAAAAATACGCACTTCTCGACCTCATTTCAGCTTTTTCTTGCAGACTTTTCCCCATATTTCTATCCTTTTAAAGTCAATATGGTCAAACTTTGAAGCATTTTGAATATAAAACAATTTTATTGAACAGGCAGATGATCTTGATGCACTTGATTGCTGTTGTAATTTAGAGAGTTTAAAAATATCCTCAGATCCAGACAGCATTATAAGATTAGGACGAAATTGGACAAGTTTTATTGAAAATCAATCAAAACTTGTGGAGATTTTTATTGATAATAGTTTCAAAATCTCCAGGGGTGGCCAAAATACATGGACTTCAAAATACAAAATACTTTTCCCAGATTGGCAAAATACAAAATACAAAATACTTTCAGCTAACCCTCAAAATACAAAATACTTT
>JAQGBQ010001795.1:0-10345 GCA_034698485.1 Vertagopus arboreus
TCGAGTGTCAACTGTACTATTGAAATGGATTATTTTATTGATAGTAATAACTCTTTATTTTGATTGTCTTTCAGACTTGATTGGCTTGAGTGTGTGACTGACCAAGTTAGTTTGGACGATAATATTAGATTCGAAGCCATAAGCTTGTAAAGTTGAAAATGTCAGTTAACTCTACACCGACTCATGTGCAAGTGACAGGTCAGTCAATTTAAACATTATATATTATATGAAAGTATCAAATAGAATTGAAAATAAAGTTTTATAACTAATCCGGTCACTATTTTTTTTTGGAAATGACATTTATAAACCAAATGAAAAATACTGCAAAGATTTGTGATATTTTCTTTTGAATAATGTTACGTTATTTTTTAAAACAATTATTGTATTCATGGCTTAAAGTGTGCATTTGATGTTAATGCTTATTTTCACATATGGATTTTTATTATTCACTTTTAGTTCAACGAGCAAGAGGACTTCTACAAAAAGGCAAAAATGGTATTGATTTAAAATCTCTTGAAATTAAAACAAAATTAAATTTTTAGAAATGGTTATATAATAGAACTGCATTTTTTTCAGGAACGAACGATGCCTTTGTTACCATCTCATTGGGAAAAGAGAGATATCAAACGTCTGTAAAAGAAAAGGCAGCCGACCCTGTTGAATGGCAGGAAGAATGCTTACTGTGAGAAAATTAAATATGTATTGAATATTAAATGTTTTTTAAAAAAAATACTTGTGTAACTAAGTTTGAATAATAATTGCAGACCAATTCCGCGGCAGGGAAACAAAGCCGATATTGTCCTAAGCGTTCTTCATCAAAATTATATTGGGGATGAATTTTTGGGACAGATTTCAATTCCTTTAGCTGAATTCGATGTGAATGACAAATCTAAGACTAAATGGTATGAACTGAAAAGCAAACCCGGACATGACAAAAAGAACAAGTATCGGGGCGAGATTGAAGTGAAAGTCCATTTTACTGCTCCGCCCCTCAACGCAGCGACCAGTTTAGCGGATATTAATAAGAAAGATGGAATTAAGGCTTCTCTTGGGCAGCTTTCTTCAAAAATGGGTAACAATCACATTTTAAAATATGTCCGAGTTTTTACCATGCAATATTTTAATTCAAAAAATTGGATTTTTTCAGGAGGAAGTCTTATAAGTCTAGGGAAAGAAAAGAAAGGAAGTATTAAAAATCTAGCAAAGGCCGTGGGACATAAGATGTCAACGCTGCCAGGACGTGGTAAAAAAAAGCCAAAGGATGACACTTTTGGGTCTATACCGGAACAATCTGCTTCCGGTTTAGGTGTCTCAAGTTTTGCCAAAATTCAAACGAAAGTTCATAGTGTTCGGGATGCAGATCCTGGAGTCATCAGTGATGACGAAGACGAATTTAGGGTAATCTTTACTTTCTTAAATACAGCATTCTGGTTTTTGTGTGGTCAAAGTTTGATTAGTTTTATAATGAATCTCTTTCTATATCTGCAGTTTGAGGAGCTTTCTCACAGAAGCAGCCATAGTTCTCTCAGCGTTTCTCAAGTTGCCTTATCAACTCCGAAGGATGGATCTCTTGAAAATCTCGGAGGGGGAGAATTTCTTCGTAGAAATTATGCTACTCCTCCACCCATTAAACCTCCAAAGGAGAAACCGGTCGATAAGGCTCAGCAACGATGGAGCTCCGGACCTGTTGATGACTGGGAGTCTAAATTATTTGGGAAACAATATAGTTTCGAAAGCAAGTCAATTTTTTTAATCTATAATATTAGTGGATTAACGTTGGAAGTTTCTACATACAACTAATTTGTACCTCTCTTGCAGAGTCAAAACCAGAAAGTCCTACAGCCCTCCAAACCCAACAGGAAGAAGAGAAGGAGAAACAAAATGAAAAGAAAGTGGAAAAGAAAGTAGAAATTAAAGCCGAAAAGAAAGAAGAAATCCAGCCGTCTCCGGTGAGTCTTAGTTTGCTGGAGCATTATTGCCATATAATTTTGAATTTTAAAATGACCATGTGAACTGTTATAATTGAAGGAGGTTAGTCTGAGATCAAAGCAAATTGTAGTCCCGATTCCGTCAACTCCAAAGCAGAATAAGGAGCCGGTGCCGAAACCTCGTCAGGTGCAAACAGTGACAAAGTTTGAAGAGACATCGGCAGTGGGAAAGCCGACACCCGAAGTTGTACAACCAAATCAAACTCCGCCAATTAAGGCAAAGGACTCTATTCGAAGCTCGGTGAAAGAATCTCTTGCGTCTATTTTTGGTGGATCCAAACAAGGTGCACTAGCGTTTAATTAGTCGAACAAATACATTGATCATTTATGCATTTAAACATAATCCAATAACCTATTTGATTTAGAAGATGATAACAAGATGGGTACTCCAGTTGCCGTAACCAACCCTATTCGAATGAAAGATTCTCATCACCATGAGCCTCGACTGCCTAGAGAAATTTTGAAAAAATACGAAGCCAAATCCCGAGAGGTAAATTCATGCAAAGTTATTAAATTGCTTGCAAACGCATTAGAATCCTTCATGATGTCAATTATTATTTGATTGTAGGATTTAATCGAAATCGTCATCAACCAACAGGCCACATTGGAGTACCAAAAACATAAACTGACTGATATGGAGGATTACATCGATAATTTAGTAGCACGAGTAATAGAGACCCACCCCACTTTGCTACAAAGTCCATTTGTTACCCGTCATACATTAAAGTAGGAAACAAACACGAGAATGTACCTTTTAGAAAATGTGCCTTGATATCTTAAGTTTCGAGACCCAAAAAAATAGAATTTTAGCTTTTCACAGTGTTGTTTTAATCACCTTCCAACCGAGTAGTTATCGAAGGATTTACAGATGTACCTGTCTAGTCTAGTGTGGGAATTGACGGGGTTCTTAAGTTAAATTAATTTGATAGATTCGAATCATACGTATTTTAAGGGGCTGAGAATGCGATCGATACTTAATAAATGCGTAACGAACATTTGATGTTCGTAATGTATGCATTTCTAAATATAATTTAATCAGATCGTGATGGTGCCAAATCGCCATAATTGTCGGAGACATAAGTCTTTTATTTATACACACGTAATTGATAACTTAATACTAATTTGTAAGATTATACAATAGCAAAATTCGTTATTCGTATCAGAAATGTACACTTCGTTGTCAATAATATGATGAGTGTAGTGTTTTGGGCATTAAACCATAATCTGTATCCTATTCTGTAAATAGCTTACAGTGATTTTTAATGATAATTTTACTGCTTGATCAGTTCGAAAAAACTTCCGACCAACGTAATAAAACAAGTTTTATTAAAACACTATTCGAGAGGAGTGGAAAACAAATTATTTATTCATTCAACAAAAATACACTTATTTAAAACGCAATGCACATGTATCTCCGTAAACATTTATACCTCTATGTTTATTATATTATTAATATTTGGAATGGATAGGAAAGCATAGTATTAATAGTAGGATTTTTAGAAGCCTCATTGACTTTTAATAAAATTACAATTTCGAATATGCAAACTCCCATAATACCTGGACACTATGAAGTAAGTATTTAAATGATAACCACTAACAATACGAAATCAATATTGATTATCAATTATTTTATTCTAATTCTGGCTTACCGAAATGACTGATTTTTTAAACAGTGGACTCACTTTCATCGAATATTCAATGGATCAGAGGTATATTTCCAAGGCTTGCTCCAACAGCTGGACCCCCCAATACAGAAGAAGCAAGATTAGTTAAATAATTAATATACAAAGCTTAGAGTAACGCCCAATCAAATCAAGAATATTGTTGAACATCTTTCCAAAAAGAATAGAATTGTAACATTTTTAGAAAATCCTGACATAGAAGAGGCAGTGTGCCCTTTATCCCATATCAATCATCCAATGTCACCACACTATCCAATTTTTAAGATAGATAATTTCGTTTTTATCATACGTGTTGATCAAGCTAGTTAGGTCGGTCCACAACAACCTTAGCAATTACCTTCAAACAGCAAATTCTAATATACACGAGGAAGCCTTATAATTTTAAAAAAGAATATAAATTCCAATAGAGAGAAAATATACAACTACAAGAAAAGAGAGTTGCGAAGAAAAAAACACGCGATCCTGTATAATCAGTCCTATTAATATACACAAACGTCGGAACCAGGAATAACAAATAAGCATAAGGCAGACTTGCGAGGAGTGGAGCTGTAGATATTAAACGTTACACAGATAAAGCAGTTTTTATAAAGAACATAGTGCCTTGGGTTCCGACGTAATGTTATTAGTCTATCTATCTATCTATAATACCTACCAGAGTTCCCCCTCCTTTTCTTTCGCAGGAACTTCAATGACTCGGGGCTTATCGATGATTCTTGCCGTTTTATTCCCCTTCTCAACGATGCCGATGATCCATGCTTGATATCCTTCTTGCTTTTCAATATCTTTACAATACGCAGCTGCTTGCTCCCTTGGAAGGCAGATGAGTAGTCCACCTAAATCAAACAATTTTAAAAAGTGAACTAAAATCATTTTGAAATTCTACCAATCCCAAAAACCTTTTAGACTAATTTACCTGAAGTTTCTGCAGACATGCCTTGTAACAATTGAAACATATTTCCGCAAGCTTTTGCAACGGCAGTCATCTTTGCAATTACTGGTAGGTTATGTATTACAAATGAGACGTCGGCCTTTTGATTCCGTGCGAGATTTTGAGCATGACCCAGTAGCCCGAATCCAGTTACATCCGTAGCCCCATGAGCGTTGTATTTGTGCATAAGTCGGGCAGCTACAATATAGAACCACAACAATGATTTAATAATTTAATATAGAGAGAAAGTTCAATATTGTTTTTAATGTTGGTATTATTATTAAGTACCAGTTCTATTCATTCGAGCCATGGAATCCATTGCTCGGTTATAAGCTTTCCTGACATCATCCTCACTAACAACGAGTTTTATACGGTTCCACCTTTCAGGCATGTCAAGCCACTGATGGGCATTTACGGCAACTTGAGTACCCAGTGGTTTGGTTAGAACTAAGACATCCCCCGGGACAGCATTCTCAGGTCTAGATAAATATATCGTTCATTAAAAAAATACAATAACATAAAGAACAAAGTCTAAACTGATTGAGTTGAACTAGTTAATCATACAGTATAATTTCTGGAGGTTGACAAATCGAAGAAGCTACTCCGCCGATAGTAATCCAAGGGTTTATAACAGTCTGACCACCACTCACAGAAGTTCCAGCGTCGATAGCAGCATCCTACAAATAAACATACCAATTATAACTGATTCTAGTTTTTTTTCAAGATTGAACTCTTAAATGATTTGCAATTAAAGTGATACCTTGAATCCTCTTATCATTAAAGGAAACACTACATCTCTCTCCTTGTCGGTAAGTTTTGACGACACAGCCATGAGCATTAGCATGTTGTCACATTCAGTCACACCCATGGCGTATAAATCACTTAGGACATTGGCACACGCGATTTTGCCTAAATCAAATAATAAAAATTATATTAGCACTAACTAAATACTTCGAACCGTAGTTTAATACCTTGCATATACGGATCGTCAACCAGAGGATAAAAGAAATCAGTTGTATGGACTAAACACAGTCCACCGTGTCGAAGTGGGGTAACAGATGCATCCATTCCGATTCCTGTAAGACAATTTATTTCACGATATCTCCACCAAATAATCACAATAATGAATACAAACGCCTACGACTTTAAAATTAAAGAAATGTAAAGCAGTAGGTGAACAAGGAGAAGAAATGATAAATGACATACCCAAGCGAGGAACCCCCATTTGATGATGAAGGTAGTGGACGTCTTGGGTGGTGTTTGGATCATCTTGTAGTCCCTCCAAGAGCTTCATAAGAGTCTCCTGGGGGACTTTACACCCTCATCCTTTTAAATCTGCATACTTTGTCAAACGAAAAGTAGCATCAAGTTCATGAGCAACCGGATCAAACGGTCGTCTAATAAGAGATCCAGTAACACCACCCAATTCCAACGTCGCGGAGGCCACCGCTACCAAATGAGGCTCCGACTGTATCACTGTCCCTGGCACCATCTCAGCCATCTACAACAATTAAAATATTCATCTCTTTATAAAATGCCCATTCATCAAATGTCTTGAATCAAAAACGTTGATTACATTTACACGGGAAAACTTTCAATAACAAATAAGAAGACATTCTTAGGAAATAAATTGCATAGATTTTTAGCATTTTTATACATAGTAAATTTGTAAACATTTGTAAGAGATAGTAATAAAAGCACATGGAGATTGATTCTTATATTAAAGTTTTCTCCTTGTTGCCATTCCTCCATGATTCAATGCAATTTCAAGTGGGAACCAGCAATGGGTGAGCAATGGCAAACAGTGAAATGTAAAAGAAAGCAGCCGTAACAAGAACTAGGTAAAAATGAGTTGTAAACTAGACCAGTTCTTACCTTAAACAAGGTTTCTTTGTTGACACTAGCCTGTGGTTCAGTTGAGAGGAGTGATCCCCAGCGGAAGGTCAAGGTTCCCTCGGGTCAGATAAAATTCCTTTCTTATTTAATTGTGAATTATTGGAGAGTGGTTTTTGGTAGTGTGCCGATCTCTACCATGGAGCAATGGCGTTTGGTTGGCGTTCTTTTTAGACTAAATGAACCACCACTGATATAGCTGAATGTATGTTGTGATGCTGCTCCTGTCCGTTGTTTCGTAGCAATGAAACACCCGAGAGGATCTTGCTATCCGGTTAATGTTGAAAGAAACTATTGGGCATATGACATTGTATTCGCGCTCCGCTCCTGCGTCTCTCACACTCTGTTTGAGCTTCAAAGTCCCACCTTACATGTAGCCTCCAATTTATGCATCTCTATGGACGACCCTTTCAAACCTAATGATGGTGGTAAACATTTCATTATATGAGTCTATGAAAATCCCACAGATGATTAAAATAAGCTCAGATAAGCTTGAGTACCACAGAATGATTTTAAATATATCAGGCTACACTTGTAATCAAATCTTTAAATCTTATTAAAGTGCATATAGAAATTGTACATGAAGTTAGAAACACGTCAGAATAGCAATAAATTCTACAAATAAAATAAAGTCAAATTTATTATTTATGTTTTTCGGTTGGCTTTGGAAAGCAAAGTTAACATTTCAAGTTTTTCATTTTTTCTTTAGATATATATATAGGTTTCTACTTTGATTCTGTTGATATTGGATGATAATTATTCAGTCATTTTTCATACTATAGGGATTTGTATTAATTTTTCTTCTGTTAATGACACTAAAAATTATAGGAAATGTTTTTCAACAAATGTTTAATTGTTCAAAATATTTAATATACTTGGAAACAATTATTATTAATAGCAAATAATATTTCTATTGATAGAAAGTTTTTGTTTTTTTATGAAAGTTGGTGAAGCTTGAAAGTTTTTGCATTATGAATGAAGTATTGATTAAAGTTATCAGTAAATGCAATGAATGTAATGAACTTCAAGTACAAGATATTTTTGTTTTGTTTTTTGAGATCTTTATTGCTAAATTATCATTTCACATCACGATCCCGCTATACATAAGATGCTACTATAAATGAACGGCTTGGGTTAGCGTTCATGGTAGTATGTAGCAGTTACACAGTCAGCAGGTATTTCTGAACACTGATTAATATTGTTCAAGTAAGGAGACTTTAGAAGTAGATAACTGCTCTACGATAAAGCAAGATGACAAATGCAAGATAGTATTGCAACGATGACTTGAAAGCATTTGTTAATTACCCAACGACAGAAGGATTTTTTTCTACTAGTTTAAATTATGTAGAGACATAATTTAGTTTTCATTTGTAAGTACTTATACAATAATATGGTAACTTCAAACAACAAATGTTCTTAATACAATCAGGTACAACTATAATACCCTTTTTTATACTTCTCTACAGTCTACAGTCTACACACAAAACCGTTCATTTACAATCGCAACCAAGTATCAGTTTAGTTGATATTTTTCTGTTGATGGTAACACATAATATAATAATAATATAATATGTACCAGGTACTTTAATCACCTAAACGTCAGAGGGACTTAGCACTGACAGAAATTAAAACTTGATAATTATTATTAATTGCAGTCCATGCTTTAATACTTTGTTCAAAGGATGGGTTCATTGTCAAAAAAAGTTACAAAGTTAGCAATACTACTAGAAAGTTCTCTCGCCTAAAAAGATTCTACTACGGTAAATGACAAAACATTATAATAATCGATACAATTAAAACTAAAACCCATTAGAAAACAAAGTGTCAGGTCTGTAACGAACAGTTTTAAACCTAGAAGAATTTAAATTCTCTAACCATTAATTCAAACAATTGTCCAAATCTTGTTACCTATCATGCATTAAAAAAATAATGTTTAGCAAAATATTTATTGGGGTTGAATTAGATGAACTAATTCGAATGCCAGGAAGAGAAAAGCAGTCCCGATTAGGTCACCAAGTGCAGTCAGGTAAGGAATTGATGATGTGTCCGGATCAGATTTTCTCAGCCAAAGAAACCGGATCAGTATTTGGGCAACGTACAAAAGAAACCCAACCTATTCAAAATTCATACAAATATTAAAATTTCATAGTCAATGATAATAATAATCTCAATGAAATTTTTCATACAAAGATGCTTTTTTAAATATTTAGTTAGTTCCTCATCATAAATTAAATCAATAATGCCATTTTTAAATTTCGAGTATTACACTTTGAATCACATATGTAATCTAATTTTTTGCAAAATATAGGATTCATCGTAATATATAGAAGCAATGATTCAAAGTATTCTCTAGGGATATATGGAAGTAAGTTACTGATTTAATTTTCTGGCTGAACGATAAATTAGGATTTTGATTGAAGTTTAAGTATAAGTTTTAAAAAAATAGTTTACCTGAACGAAAGAAGCCGTTAAATATAATGAGATGAAGAGGATAGAATCTTGTGAATCTACTGAGACGAAATAAATCACGGTTGAAAATATCAAGTGTCCAGGAAGGACCATTGCCAGCAATACCCTGGCAGCTACTGAATCCACACCTGAAACCCATAAAATATCCCATGCTCGTAAAATATTAAGAGAAATAGTCATGTTTAATTTAACGCTGGATTATTAACCAATAATAATTTCTTGGTTTTTATATCCAGCACGTAAAAATATACCAAGTTGTGACGTACCTTTCCTTGCAAATACTTGCCAAGGTGACAGCCAAACGGAAGTCTCCTCCCCAGGAAGATGACCAGGACTACAGTCTCGGTGAAGGGCTGTAGAAATCCTACTGGCTAGCACGGAAACCAGGTTTCCTCCAACTCCATTGATAACCGGTTGGTACAAAGCAAGAGGTGGAAATTTATGCTCAGCCTTGTCCAGAATCAGTCCACCCCCACTATTTTCAAAATAACAGTACCCGTATTATGTAAATATCAAGTCAATAATATTTAATTTTTTAATCCCATTAAAAATGCATGTACCTGCTGATAAGCATGGCGCATATTACTGGTGTCCATCCTGTCGTTAAAACTTTCCTGGTGAACTCATTCCTGTAGGTCAAGTACAGCCAGAGTGGAGTGGTTATCAGATAGAATGCAATAACCACAGGACATCCCCATGTTTGGCCTACAACATAACCGATTTTTTTTATCTGGAATTATTTTTTTGGAAAAAATTAATTGAAATAACTTACCGATTTCTGAATACAAGAAGCTAGCAAACCATGCCAAAAGTCCCAAGGTGGTAACATCCCCCACAGTGCCTGCAATTGGAGTGGCGATATTATCTGGATTTGCTTTTAGCTTCTTTGACAACAAGATGACCCCTACCATCACCAACCCTACACAACCCAAGAATAATTGTTATTTATCTCCATTCAGTACATTTTCAAATGCACGTTCATTATTATTCATACCAAGCAAGACGCTGGCAATTGAAGCTGTTAAAATACTGCTAGCGCTGAGAAGAAGTGCATTCCTCATGTCGAATGGCTTTTCTCCTGGTAGAATTACTCCAATGACAATTGCCACGACAGATGACAAGAAACCAACCACGATTGCTTGGACCTGAGACAATAAAGTGTGACAATAAAGTTCATCCAGTATTTGCAAAGACAAGAAAGTTGAGAAATATGCACATACCTGAATAAGACATAAGTTGCCAGAACAGATAGTCCATATATTTTGACGGGTGTCCATGTGGCCTAAGTTAGCATGGGTGGATAATCTCGAAGCCAGTGTCATTTCCAGATTCCCCTTCAGTCCCAGCAAAGGTGTTACCAGTACCAAAAATTCAGGAACCTCTTT
>JAQGBQ010001796.1:0-10344 GCA_034698485.1 Vertagopus arboreus
CGAGGATATATATCCCGGTGGGGATATAAATTCATATATCTTAGTGGGGATATAGATTTGAATACTTCCCGACTGAATTGTTATCTTCTCTTACGGCTTGCAGAGGAAGGTCAGAATGAGCAAAGATGAGGGCCAGAGAACACGGTCCTCTTCTAAGCATCACGTCTGAAACCTTTTGAATCACAATCCCAAAGCTTTCCCCTATCAGGATCGAACACATTTTCGCACAATTTCCTGACATGATTTCCTCTTTTGTCTTTTATCGTCCAGCTGACAAACTATAAACACAACAATTAATTACTTCAAATAATCTCAATTAATTTACTTTGTACTTACCTAAATCGCTCTTTCTCGTCTCAGCTTTAGGTTGAAAGAACCATACGGTGTCTTAATGCCTGATAACAAACCGATCAAAATTGAATGAAATAATTATAATTTCGAACGTCGATTTTTATATTTTTTAAGACCGGGTTTTTGATTTAATGAAATTCCCACCACAAATTTGTTGAGAATGTAGATGGCTCATACTGTCGAGAATGAGACGAAATCTATTCTTCTATTACCAGACGAACAGACGGAAGGTGATTGCCACTTACAAAATTGTTTACAAAAAAATAGATTAATTCATCGATAAACTGTTTCGAAAACTCCACAATTCTTTGTAGCTCTATCAATCAAAGGGTAATTGAAACTTTTGGATGAATCATTGACAGTCAACTTGTAAACGACTTTTGTAATCATTTCTTTTGTTTGTGAATTCCCAGAGGAGGAGTTCATTATTGTTGGATCTGATTCTTGAACTTTTTTTTATTTAAAAAAAAACAAGTTATCATTTACAAATCGCTAAGCTCGAAGATCGGAAGGACGGTGAGTTTTATTGTATTTTTAAATAAACAGCCACTTTCCACATAATGTTTTATTTTTAGAATATAGATCGGGCGTTGACGCAAAAATTAAAAATTTGTGTTGCAATAGGTCAAAGATTACTAACGATCGATTTGATATTTTAAAATAGGGAATAGAGAAGAGAATGATAACATTCGTGATATAAACTGAGTAATTCACATTTGCTATTTTTTTTAGTTGTTTTATGTTCAGTACACAGTATGCTGCTATTTAGCTGACATTTAAATCAACGTTTAACAGACACAGTAGTAACAAAAATATTAACTTATATTCGATATCTCGGAGACAGTAATTTTAGTTATAATGCTCAGACACAGTCCTATTTTTTTATAAAATGTCAACGGTTGATCTCCTTACAATTTATGCAAATAACATTAACCATATATTAAATTGGTCGTACTCTTATTAATAATTGATTTTGTATCCTTCCATACGCAGGGTCTTTACTTTCACCCGGAGCTGTTGAATTTGGATCTTCCACTGATTCTATTATTCTGACAAAACGTAAGTAATATAGCTAATGCAATGCCCAGTTTAATAACCCGACCTTTGTGATATAAACAGTTTTTTTTATATTTTTAAATATAGGTTGAAATGGCCTGTGCAACTTTGAAACGTTCGTTGGAATTAGATCCTCTCTGCTCTCGTCCAGCCAAGCGTCGTCGATGTGGTCCGATACCAATTTCTTCAGCTATTCCCCCAACAAGGGAAGACGAGGAGTCGGCTTTCGCTGAAGTTACTCCCCAATTAAATAAAGATCAAATTTCGGTCAGCATTCGCGAGGAAATGAAGCGGCTTCATCGACGAAAACAATTGACATTTGCATCTGATAGGGCAGCTTCAAACAGCCCAGGTCCATCCAGCCCTAACGGTCCCTCTAGCCCAAGCAGCACCGCAAGTTCTTCAGGGATGGACTCTCAGTTTTCTAATGGTCAAACCAAGCAAGATAAACATCTATTTACCTTCCGACAGGTAGGAATGATCTGCGAGAGATTGCTTAAAGAACGAGAAGACTCCTTGAGAGAGCTTTACGATCAGGTCTTAA
The DNA here is from genome assembly GCA_034698485.1 of Vertagopus arboreus. NCBI lineage: Eukaryota > Metazoa > Arthropoda > Collembola > Entomobryomorpha > Isotomidae > Vertagopus > Vertagopus arboreus. The sequence continues at coordinate 1,952 of JAQGBQ010001796.1, forward strand.
CGACCAAACTGTCTGAGCAATATGACACTTTTGTCAAGTTCACTTACGATCAGATACAAAAACGCTTTGAAACCTCGGCTGATGCTTCGTATTTATCTTAATGAGTGTTGAGAATCATCGGAGACTGCACAATTTTATAAATTACCTACTATTAATACATATGCATGAATCACCGAATCTATAAAGGCATTCTTGCGGTCTCAATAATAAGCGTTCAATACCGTCTAGAGAATTTGAAGCAGCTTAAATTTTTTTTTAAAAATAACCCAGGCTGGGATTATCTGATGTCTTATAAGTAATTAGAAATAATAATAATATCTGAAAGTAGAAATAACCATAAAATTATGAGTCTCAGTTTATGCAATTATTGTACTGAATACTATGCTTGATCGAGCCACGAATGCTTGACTTTACCTTGTAATTAGTTTACTTTCGCTGAGATTAATTTGCCGAAAATATTAGGAAAAACATTCGATTTTGTACAGATTTGGTGAAATTGAAATAATAAACTGGACTATTTGTAATCTTACCAAACTGTTGTAACGAAGCTCAATTTAATTAATAAAACCTCTAGTTTAAACATTCAAGACATTTTTTGCATACAGATAATTGACGGGAGGATTATTATATGAAATTCAAGTTCTCATAATTTTCATGTCTATCCTTACTTCACGGAATAGTCAAATGAAACTTAGCAAATCATGCAATTTCTATATCAAATTCATTCGTTTTTATACTGAAAATCATATTCAACCAATAATTGATTTTGTTCTGAAATTGGCAGCTCTCTGTTTTCATATGCTGATCAAAATAACTACGTAGTAGTTATAGTAAATATTTCCGTATAGAATTGAAAATGACGTTTTGCTCCCTAGCTTATTATATCATTTCACTTTACTTATTGGTTGAATTCTTGTAACTCGCCCACGCAATCAATCCATTCCTCTAATTCCCCAAAGTAAATGGCATTCAATTTATTTGTATAGTGTGGGTTAAATAGCCAAAAAGAATAGGTCGATGAATAATTGATTGTAGGTCTTCAAACACCTCAGTGTTGGACAGGATATAAATATTTTTGTTGTCCTGAAGAACAAAACAGGGCTGGACTGGATGGAGAATATCTACTATTCAACTATATATATATTTTTCGAACCCTTCCATGATTTCTCCACGTTCATCATAACTATAATATTGTTATCACAAATCATATGGCATTGTAAAAGAAAATGATAGCGTGTTGTAGTTTTTTTTCACGATTTGAAGTGATAATAGCTAGGGGCAGGTCGTTTAAGGAATGATTTCATGAGAAAAATCCATTTCTAAATTGCCCGACCCCTACTGCTCCAGTCTTTATATTTTTACATATGAAATTGTCCTTCGTGTTATAGACTAAAAAAAATTCTTGTCCACACCTTTCATAAATATTACCCCTTCACGAATCATCACGAATGTGACATGACCTAGGTAATTAAGTTACCATCAACTTGATTTTCATGGTTCTCTAACTAAACAATTTTTATCACTCCTTAGTTTTCAAATGTATATCCATAAAATATCAAGTAAAATGTCGTGGCATTTAGAATCATATAAAATATACCGGAGAAAGTGCTATGCAAAATTATATATGTATGTATGTACCTTCCTAATGTTATTTGACTAAATGATAAAGTTTGGGCATGGTTACTTGCTGATTCCTTGTATGCAATTTGGAAAATCCCAAACGAAAACTGCTAATGAAATTACTGGATGTAGGCAACACACAAAATAAGAAAGTTGAATAAATCGACCATGATAAATATAATAGTAGTTGATTAGTGTGGTTCATGAAATATCTCGTCTCTTTTAGGTTTATTCCTTGTGTATAGAGAAATGTGGTGTGAAGAATCCATGCAATTTATTTGTTTTCCTGTCATTTTTTATACCTTTTGTTTTCTTTTTACGAAAAAGCAAAGTTTCATCGAAACTTTCATTCAGCTTTGACGATTTACTATATCAGTCGATATTTACTTTCAAGAGATCTGCACGAGTTCCGCTTGCAATTATCTGCCTTGTGAATCATTTTTAGACATTGTTTTCCTCAGACTTTCTTCTGGTTAGGAAATACATGAATGCTGTAAAGTAAAAATAGACATTTTAGAATGAAAGGTTTTCTAGTCAAAGCCATTAGTTACAAAAATAATGTTTTGATCATGATATAAAGTCCAACATTGTGTTTGGAAAACTAACTTATGACGCTATTGTTTCTTCACGCTCGTGGGACACAAACATATGCTTATCTCCTCCTCTGGCCATTGATTTACACCTACCGTTGTTCTAATTTTATGTATACATTGAATCAGTTGATAGTAAAAAGAACGTTTATTGATCTTGATTCTGGTAGTTGCTGGCAGTGTCAAACAATTCAACGTTATATTGTCTTCTGAAACTGTTTTTTTCAGTCTGCTCAAATAATCATTAACAATTTCTATTTATTATGTGTGCAACTATTAACAAAGCCAGCTTACAAATATTATTTTACAAAGTTAGATACATTCAATTATTTTAAAACTATTTTTTAAAACCTCCAGTACAGCTTTGCATAGCCCGAGCCAGAATTTTGATACAATATTGGTTTTTAAACCCTTTTTTAACGATTTGTTAGACTACTTGTATAGTCACTATTTGATTTTATTTACAAATCTAACTTGCTTTTATAATTTAGGCAAGTTAACTAGTAATCATGCAATATTTTGATTTTCAAACCCAACTATTAAAAATGGGCACTTTTGAGTAACATTTATCTAAATCTCATGTTGGTTTCATTAGTTAGGCACTATAAGTAAACATAATACAAAATCTAAGCTCTTTTGGTCAACTTTGTAAAACCCCGTGGTGGCTACCCCATAGGATCACTCTGAACAAGGATTTTGGAAATCTATATTTGAATTCAATATTAATGGTCCATAAGCCCCCACCATACAAAAATTAAGTGTCCTACCACATTGTTTCAAAAACCCGAAGGGGTGGCACCATAGGGTCACTTTGAACAAAATTTTACAAATCTAACTTTGTATTTCATATTTAAAGATCAAAAGCTGCCTCTATGCAAAATTTCAAGTTTTTATGTCGTTCCTAAAAAGGTTTTCAAAATTTAGCTATAATTACATACGAATAGACCCACATGCCCCCACGGGTCAACCCCTCAACCGATTTGGCCCATCTTCGAACTTAGACTTTGTATTGACCCAATACATATGTGTACAAAATTTCAAGTCGATTGGACAAGTATTAAGACAGACACACAGACAGACATGATGGGTACATAAGCCCTGGCTCGGGCAAAAAATACATTTCTTTGCATGGATTTTTTTTACATATAGTTAATATAAATAAGTCGAATATATATTAATTAAATCTGTAAAAAAAACCTGATAAAAAATACCAAAATATTGAGATTTTACATACAAATGGAATAAAGTTATGTATCAAGAAAAATTTCATAAAGTTTTTCAATTTAATAGAATTTAACATTGTATCTTAAATCCAACGAATTATTAAAAAACTATGACACATGAATGAAAATGATAAGCAGAAATTTAATGCATAATGAGTTTGTTATTAAATGTCATGAATATATATGTACAAAATATTAAGATAGGTGTAGCTTAACCAAAGCAGACAACAAGCGACAAAAAAATGAGTTACCAAATATAATATATTATTTTGTGTATTATATTTAGTTAACAGTTTGAGATTTTTATTAGCCCTCAATACGATAACCCGACAGTCCAGTAGAGTATAATATGATCAGCATTGATGATCATCTTGATGATTCATCAAGTAGTGAAAACATTTGTTACCTAATTACAGATTAAATTTATTATTATTCCTTATAGTGTTAACATTAAAACGTTTATGCGTAAAGAAAAATGACATTAATATTAAATCAAATGTAGGAACAGCAAGATGGTAAAAAAAGCTACAGTTAATTTATATTTTAACAGCTAAGCAAAATCTAATTTAATATTACCATTATGTTACGAGATAAATTTATTTGTGAAAAAAATTAAACGGCTTCATGGGCAAAAGCTGGTAGGAATCTCAAGGGTTTTTGAAATAAATAAATATCAGATATTTGCAAAAATCAGAAACAATTAACGTAAAGAACTTAAAAAAATCCACATCTGTGTTTTAGTCAGCTGAATGGATAGCAGAACAGAATTTCTGATCTTTGTGTTAGAAATTAAAAAAGAATAGTCGAGATAATGACAATAATGTCGAATAAGCCGATACATAAAATGCGTTAAAAAATCAAGCTACAAATTATTCTGCCATGTTCTATGAAAGTGAAAGTCTTGACCGGAGAGAAAGGTACATTTGGTTGAAAGGATAATGAGCTTATGTATTAGTGGTATGAATAGGGCGATGTGATGTTAAGATTTCATTATTGTTATGAGGATAATAACCAGGTCCGTAATAATAGATTATATGTAGTCGTCCAGAGACATGCAAATGATGGATTATCTCAACAAAAGCCATTTCAACCCTCAACTCACTTCAACAACTTCAACTCGAGTGTTTTCCTTGATTTCTTTTTCCCTATAATTCACTCAATCCTCTGAATTCTTGAATAGTATCGTCTAAAGTCCGGCACAATAGATAACTTGTTTCATATTCCATCAAATCGTTCATATTGCCTTCTTTGCTCATGTCCTTTCATAATCTATTTACCAAACTAGATTATAGCTTTCTTCATATTGGCATGTATTGGCTTTAACGATTTCCTAAAATGGGGATTATGAAGCTCAAACTCTTCGTTTATACATTTTAGCAAATTCTCAAACTTCAGGTTTGTGACGTTTATATTCATTCATAAAACATCACTCTGTCCAATACTGGACAATGTTTTGAAGTCTGGCAATAAATTACATAGTTCGGGGTAGTTAACTCTGTTTGCATATCGATACAATATTCCGAAGAGAGAATTGGCGAGGCTTTCCCTTAAAGCAGAATATACGATGAATCACATGGGGATATTAAATGCAAATGACAAAAGGCTTTTGTGCTTTTCGACATTGAACTATCAATAAAACATTTCACGATGGCGATGTTCAGCACCGGGTAGAATCATCATCAGCCAGGCGAATTTCCCATTGAAGCCCGAGTGTAATACTTATTGTGTAAACCTCTACCTCATCGAGTAAGAAAAACCGTTTGATGAGATAAGAGAAGATATCCACCGATCATCAAATATATACTAGACTCTTTTGCAACGTAACTCTTCATTCATTTACTTTCAGTTTCATAAAATAAAACTAGCTAAGTACGATGGCGTTATCGGAACTAAATATGCATGACCCAAAACTGTATGATCATAATTGTTAAAATGTACCATAATATTTTTTGACCTATAAATGGAAGTCGAGCTGATGTGAGCCTGTTTGTCTGTCCGTCCGTCGCAACATCCCTTTATAAATATATCCCACCAATAAGAATCAGTTTGGAATCGATAGAATAAGTTGAATCTAGGGGAAAAAATTCCGGTTGTAAATAAATATCATTGGAAGTCATTTAAATTAAAATCTGCTAACGACTTTATTTATTTATTTAAGTCATACAACTATTTTAATTTCATTTATCAGTTAGTTTAAATTTAAATTGGTTAGGGTGTGAATCAATACATTTGAAAGGCATTTAAAAATTTAAAAATGTACTAGCAACATTATAATTAATTCCTGTCTCTATACTTTTATGTTTATATGTTTTGCTTCTTATTATTGTATTAAATCTTGTTCTATTTTGGCGAACGTTTTTGCACTATTACAATGTTTTATTTCTTATTAACTATGCAATACTTGATTCAATTCTATTATCAGCATTGAGAACTTTCTATTAATATTATTTATCTTGATCGGAAATGCTGCGGCATTAACTTACCTTATGTTTAAAGTTGTCGCTTCTATGAATAAATAAATAAATAAAACATGTACAAGTAATAAGTGAATCGGACAGAGTAAAAAAGTCTGAAGCCTTTGCTTTGTATGTATTACTTTATATGCATACACAAGGCGAGAGATGCATTTTAGGGAGAGAGCGTTTTTAATAATGTATGTGATTGTGAGCTATAAATATTGACACTTATAATACTCCGCATGGATTTTGTTAGTTGAAGAGCCGGTCTTGTTTTTTCTGCCTAGTCCTGGTCCGTATAGTCAAAGAGCCGGGTTTCGGTTTTCGAGTTTTTATTCGAGTTTAAATCAGGAGGACGGAGCTGCGGGTGGGATGTTGGATATAGCAAGCAAAACATTTTAGAAATAGGACAATCGTGGTCTATGGACCTACTTTTTGAGCATCCCTTGATTCGGAACCTTTGGAAGAAGCCCAGAGAGAAAGCTGGAAGGAGGTTCCATCCCAAAATGTTATATTTGATCTCAAGGATAGAGAGACGATGGGGGAAATGTTTTTTATATAACATCCAACATTCAGCATCCTTAGAGTCCCAACACAACAATTCTGCGTGTTTCAGTTCTCTCTGTTGAAGAGAGAGAGATTCGTATTCAACGGTCGTGGTATTGAACATATTATCCGAAGAAGAAACTAACATATAGTCAAGTTTTTGGCATCTTCTTGTTCCCGAGAATGGTAGACTTGGTAGATGCAGGGGACTTTCCATTCGAGATATCCTATATTATTGGCTCATTCAATACTTTTTGATGGTGAAAAGGAGTAGTTCTCTGGAAAACCTTGTCAGTGAAAGGAGACCTTTCCCCGTGTAACCACTTCTATATAGTCAGACATAACCTAAAGCTACGAATTCAAATTTCAAAATAAAAATCGTAACTATAATATTTCAATGTTTAATAGTTTCTACAATTCAGTGTGTGAAATATCTAGTCGATCTCACATGATCATTATTTTCATTCAAACAACTTGTGTCAAGAATTGCATCTGGTCTGAATTTTAACTTTTCACAACTGCGGTGCAATCTTAAAGACATGAAATTTATATTGGCTGCAAAGCTTGAGAAATAAATTGGATCTTCCGTGTGAATCTTAAACTTCCGGCCGACGCCGAGGTACTGAGATTCTGTGCTCCAGATTCCAGTGCCGTATATGACTTCAACGGTTGCATTTTTTGAAGGTTAGAATCTTTTCATTGTCGATTTAATTAGATCCATCGGTTTCATGAAACTGTAGACCAGACAATTTAGTAGTGTAGGGGTTTACATTTTGTATGAATATTGGAAAAGGAACGAGCTTGCTTGGTAGTTGTCTATGTCATGCATCACAGACAAACCCTTAAGTGGGCAGATATCATGAACAGAAATCATATCATGTTGTGCGACACAAATAAGATCCTTCTATCTAGCTCTGAATGGAAACGAAGAAAGAAAAACAAGATAAAGTTCTCTTTGGATTATCTTTTATCTTTTGTACCGGATATCGACGTCCGAAATTTTATTTAAACTTAAATAAATGTCTTACATCGAGTATGCGACCAATTTAATCAGTATATGCATATAAGTTATTGTATTTGCCTTAATATTAATGCCAGTCTGTTATTACTAACTTATTTCAATTATAATTGAGTTCTATTTACCAACATAATATTTCTATTTACTTCATCCTTGCTTGTTATATAGAACATTAATAGCTCCACACTGCTTGAAAGACTGAATACATTACAAAATAGTATGTTTTAATTTATTCTGAAATGAAATTAAAATAGTGGAGAGTAGATCGTGGTTTAGTAAGCACCTACAATAAAGATTAGACATTCATATGCATTTTAAACTTCAACCTCAAAATAAAATATTGAGACTTGTCTTCTCTAAAAGATAGATAATCTGTTTTTAGCATTAAGAGGAAGTTCATGTCAAAAATGTACTAAACTCCTATTTCAGTCAAACGAACATAACCTTCCAGCCAGTTACATAAATATTGGTACGTAATTCTATTCTGTGTTTATCAAGGGTGGCAAAGTTTTTCTTTTCGTCAGTTAATTTAAGGAAGTTACACATTTTTTGATCCGCCCAAATCATGCAAGTTTAGTTCCTTCAGTATCTTTCTGTATTAAAATTACAGCTTTAATAGATAATTTTGTTTTGACAAACAGTAAGCACCACGGCTTGTGTGAACCGTTTTATTTTGTATTGCAATCAGCACTCTCAGTTTACAATTCTAAGAAAGAATTACGAAAAAAACTTGAAGATAAGAAGAGACTAATGGAGATTAATAGGAAGCAAGTATACTGAAAGTGTCAACTAGAGAAGGGAGACAATCAACTGAGACACTTCTTCCGTCGTCCTAAACATAGTCAAAAAATAAGTTTTAAAACCTGATTTTTTTACAGGATAAGCTAGTACTATCTAGCTTTATAGTTTGCTAAACAAACTAGATTTCAATCCATTATCT
>JAQGBQ010001797.1:0-10329 GCA_034698485.1 Vertagopus arboreus
TTGTTGAAAAACTAGATGTATGCAAAAAAGAGTATAAAATATTGGAAATTTTTAATTCTTTTTGAATAAGTAATAAAAAACTTATAAAAATCTATGAAATATTTATTTTGGAATTTCGAATGGAATAGGATGTTTGTGCAAAAATCAAAAAATATTGGAAGTGAAATTGAATAAGTAATTGATTCACTCCATTCACTCCTTTGGACATTACAGTAATTTTATTTAACTGAAGTACAGATTCATCTTCTTCATGTCTTGTCTTTAATGCAGTTTGGTGAATTAAATTTAATTGTTAATGGCTTATCGAATAATAATATCAAAGTTGTTACGTCAAGTTCAGTGTTTAATAAAAATTGAAGATAGTAAAATAATTTACAGACATGAACGTTAGAAAAATGAAACAGTTATTTAAGTCCAATAATATTTATCTGGTTATTTGAATTGCAAAATAATTAATTTAGATTCAATATCGTTACGATGTAATTATATCTCTACAAGATTAATTATGAGTTGGTTTTGCTAAAGTAAATTTACTCACTTGTTGAAATATTCCTTGTAATTCATCGAATTTCAACGTGGTATCCGAAAGAATGTCCACAGGATGGAGAGCAGTGAAACAAACTATGTTAATTTCAGACAGATTTCTGCAAAAATATTCAGAAATATTTAGTTTTTTTAACAGTTGTATAAAAAAATAGTTCTTGATCCAAATTAGAAAACACAAGGTATTTGGTTTGGCATTTTTATTAATTTAATAGAATACATACGTCTTAATTATTAGTTTATTTATGCAAAAAAAAACACATTTACTTGATTGTACTTACAATTCCAAATTAACACTCAGCAAATTAATCGAAACACAATATTTTTTATCCAAAGCTTGACCTGGACCCAAATGAATTCCAAAAGTTTCCTCGTTAAATATGTTGTTGTTCTCGACCAAATTTACTGAAAAAAAATATATATCACAAACCGTTTTAACTTTGATATTAAATTTCCTACTTAAAATCTACTTACATTTTGCCATTTCATTAAACTCCTTGAATTTTGACTTGCAAGGAGAATCAGCAATCAAAGTTGTTGTTCCAATCCATTTTTTGTTTTCAAAGGATGCATTTCCCTTTTGTTTGAATAACTCATCCGAATTTTTTACGACCTTTAATTGTTTTTAAATGTCTTTATTTGTTATTTTAGGTTAGATAAAAGTATTTCGATCAAGTACCATGCAATTGCAATCCAAATATACGAATTTTTTCAATTTTTCCAAATTCCAACAATTAGTTTTTGCCACGGTTCCAAAAGACAGGCCATTGTATTTTTCCAGCTCGTTGCTGTAAATTATGATGCAACGATCAAAGTCGACTTCAAGAAGTTGTCTATAATTGTAGGACGAAAATTAATATTTATTTAACTTTGTTTTTATTTATTAAATGTTTGTATACACAATGACATACTTCAGTGTATCGGAGATCTCATGATGCACAAATATTGTCAAAAGTCTTGTCGTTATTGAACGCTTAAGAGACCTGGCCAAAATAATGGCCTTGATACCCTCAAGATCGTTCGAAGCAGAAGTTACCCAACTTTGGTAACCTGTAGATTTAATGAAAATTAGAATAATTATATTATTAGCACGTAAATATGATTATTATGATTTAGATTTATAAAAAAATAATTCGAACCTCTCATCTTCAGATTTTTTCACCAACAAATAACTTTTATTTCCAAATGTAAACAATAAACTGAACAATATTTTTTTTAAATCTATAATGTATATGAAAATGAAAAACACAAATCAATTCATATGTTATTGTAATTTTATTTTATTCAAGTTGCTTTTTGGAGTCAGAAATAACTGAAGGAGTTCAGTGCTTAGTGGGACTTGTATTTATAACCTTTGAACATCCTGTGATTTCAACAAGTCATAACTTTGTCGTCAGGCTTATCGCTTCGATTATTCTTAATATTGTTATTGTTAATATTATCAAGAATGAGAAGGTTTCTACGCATTTTGATAGCTGAGTTTATTATAAAATTAATTGTTAATTAGTTTTCTTATCAACGTAGGAAAGTGTAAAATGTACCTGATATACATTACATAGGCATCGTCATCTCAATATTGTCATTGTTATGAGGCGAATAATTATTTCTTATTTGTCTCTAAACCTCCATAATATTTATCATTTAAAAACAAATGACTTACTTTTACATAACATTTCTAGACCTCATTTGGATTAAATGTCTAAGATTTTTTAACGATTTCGACTTTAAATTATGCTATACATAGCACTTGAATGAGTTAGGGCTCGATCTATTTCATAAACAATTTAATCTAAAATTTAAATTGAGATGTTTGATTGAAAATTATTATGAAATACAAACTAAATATTATTTTTACATTTTAATAGCCACACAGATTTTACAAATTAAACCGCAAAGCAAACATCAATTTGCAAAAGTAGATTCTATTAATTTAACCTAAATAACAAAGTATTGCAAATATTTTTAGCATTGCCGACAATACATAATTAATTCACATAGGCAAACCTTCACATCCTTTGTATCAGTGTCATTAGAACTTTGATTAGCATTAGCAAGTATGATTGGGAATTAAGTTGAATCCTATCAACTTTTAATTATTAAGTAAAGTGAGAGGATGTGAGAGTGAGAATGGTCTGATTTGACTTGCTAGACATATAATTGCATAGACACTTTACTTTATAATTAAAATGTATTGAAAAAGTCACTATTAATTTCTTTGCAATTACTCTGTTGTCGTATTCTAAACTTAGCCTGAATTCTCTGGGAAGATTACATGAACAAAACCCTGTTAATTTCATAATAAAAGACAATCACAAACCGATCAATCAGCTCATCAAGTGAAGGAATTATATAATGATTCACAACAACTTTCAGTTTCTGACTGAAGTCAAAAACAAATTAATTATTGATTTATTAGAGCAGATTTGCTTAAAAAAGCAACACTTTTATACCTTTATAGGCTATTTAAATTGTAGATTTTAACATTTTAGACAGTATTGAGATTTGCCCTTTTTATTATGTGTCGCAGTTCAAGAAAAAAGAGCACTAAGCCTTCAGAATTTAGAATATTCCTCCGTGCCCTATTACAGGTTCAAACTTCTGAACTCTTTGAGTATCAACTGTGCCCTTTTCACTTGGACTGTCACATATTATTCTGTCTTTGTCTAGGGAAAATTTTGTAAAGAGCTAATACTTCTAAATGATGTGAACTAACTCAACATAAAAATTAGTACTAGTTAAAAGTAAGCATAAACTTGGTCTAGAAACTCAAAATTCGTCATAACGTTAAGATTTACAGTGACTTTGAGTTTGATTAATTTACTATGAGCTCATTCAATTTTTAAAAAAAGATATGCTGAGAACTTTTTTTTATAATCCACTCCGTGAATACACAGCGGAATCCTAAAAATTATTTAAATTAATAATTCCAAATGTGAATTAGCTAAATTCATTTTATCGTCAAATAAAAAAAACTGTATGATTTTACACGGCCGGTGCACGGTCTGCATTTTCTTGAACAAGATTTAATTATTTCTTTAAACGATTTTTTTTGATGAAATTTGATTAATGTAAAAATCCAATTTATTTACTTCATTAAATGAAAATAGCAAATATGTATTACAGTGAATAGATTGAAAATGCATATAAAACCCGATTTCAATAGCTCATCCTTGGGTACATAAATGAACCACGATTCAATCATGAAAGTGTATAAACTATTTAGAAATGCATTCGTGCGATTGGTAAAATACTTATTTATTAAACAGCTAGTATTTTTTATAAAAAAAAAGTTAACCAGACTCGGACAGAAATCATACTAGCAGATTATAATACTCACTTAACACAAACTGACTACGCATTTTGAATTTAAAATGCATGCCGTCAAATTCCTTGAAAAAGCGGAAGTCAATTTTAATCGGTTTGGACATTCATCTGAATTTAAATCCTCAGTGTTTTATTACTTTCAAATATTTTCAAAACTAACTTATTACACTCTCTCATCCCCTTATCACGTTGTAGTGGACGATCAAAATAAGACGATTTGCATAGCAGGAAATAAAATACAGAAAGTGAGAAAAATAGACTCAATCTTATAAATAAATATTTTTACAAGTTTAGAAAACTCCTCAATAATTATTCCAGATTGCTTGTGGAATCCTGCACACATATATACTTATAATGATAACAACACAAACGAGAATTGACGTTTTTGATCGATCTGAAAAAATACAGGATGATCCATTCGTACTTTTCAAAATTGTAACGAGGATGGGCACAGTCATTAGCGTTGCTCTTTATATTTACACCTGCTGGTTCAAAAAGACTGGATTACGATCGCTTTATCTATCCACCTATTCTGTTGCTAAATCCAAAGATAAAATAAATATCAAGGTATTTAGATGATGTTTTATATAAAATAATATCTTGAATGAAGTCAACATAATTAAATAATTGGCAGGAAAGACTTGTACTGTTGGTATTTTTGATCATCATCTATCTAATTACAACGTGCTGTGACGGAGTAATTCTACAAATTATCTTAGATTCTGATAACCTTGACAAGTTTTTGATCGGTTTTTCTAAGCGACAACTATTTTCATGGTTATTGAACTTTTTGGACAACACTTGGATTACTTATTCAGTATCGTTTCTTTATTCTTTTTATTGGGTAACACTCGTTTACACGGCTTCCGTAAACCTGCCATATCTAACTGGTCTTGTTGTCTACCAAATTGGCAAGGAATGTTCAGAAATTTTGAGTCAGAAACCTAACATGCAATTTCAAGAGGTTATAATACATCACAGGCCCAATAATAATACAGTTTCAATTAAAATTACAATTCTATAATTTATTTCTTGTTTAGCTCAGCAATTTGTATACAACTGTGAGGATTTTTCTAGATGATATAAACCAAGTGGTGGGGCCTTTAATGCTGGCCACGACAGTATCCGGTTTATCATTTTTTAGTCAGTCTCTTGTGACCATTCTCGACCCAGGGGATGTTAAGGAACGATTGACATTATTGATTCCGTTTTTCGCTTATGTTTTAGTCATGGTCATAGCGGCTAAAGGTGCCGATAATGTAACAAAAGAATCCATTGCAGCATTTTAAAAAGTTCTTTCAACCATATCAAATACTATTTAATATTACATTTTTGCTGATGCTTTTAGCTTCAAAAGTTTGAAGATTATATATTCAGACACAAAAACAGAATGGATTACAATAACAGGAATGCTACTGCTCTTGTGACAATTATTTCATTTTCCCATCCGCTTGGATTGAAAGCGTTCAAATTTGTTATCACATACGGATTCCTTGTAACGGTAAGATTTATGAGCATTTATGGATGTAACGATTTTTTAAAATGCTTTGGTACTTTGTATATTAATTCAAATTCATTCAATTTTTCTTAGATATTTAGCACAGTGATGACATTTGTTGTTGTATCACTTCAGTTTAAAGTGTCGAAAAGTTAAGAAAAGAAGCTGCATTTTGACATGTGTCATCTGAAGGAATATTTTGAGTCAACAATAGACAATCTATTTACTATTTAGTCCTGTGGTTATAAGTGTTTAATCACTCGCCTTACTTCTGATTTATGGCAGCTTATAATTTATCAAGGGGTACGTAGATAACTTAATGCTGGACAAGAAACCAGACTTTGTTTATAATGCAATTTAAAACAAAAGTAATTAGATAAAAATACTTAAGCAAGAAAAATACGCTAATCTGAAAATTTCAAACTCATGTTGATGCATGCTTTGTCTTTCAATTGAAATCTTCATGATGCAGATTGAAATGACGAAGTATTTAATGGAATTCGATTATCAATATTCTAACAAATTTTACATAGCGTCAATTTATACATTAATCCGAAATAAGGAAAATGATAAATAAACTACGTTTGAACTTGAATTTAAATTATTCAATTTAAATATTCAATAACAAATAAATAAGAACCTCAGTATACCATATTTTAATATACTATAATGGACACATTTATGGTAACAATTAAGTAAAGTGATAAAATTCATAATATTGACCATAAAAGACCAACGAATATGTTTTCAATTACTTTGATAATCAAACATTGTAAATGTTCACAAACACTTATCCACACTTAAATTCCAAAGTCCTTAAAGTTAAGACTTTCACACAACATTCTACGAAATACAGGTCATATATAATATGGAATTTAAAATGGATAAAGGGATTTTTAAATCTGTTGAAAATAAAATACGGCCATCATTTAAATTTCAATCTTCAGCCTTCTATTATTTCCAATTGTTCTCCAAAGCATCTTACTACACATTTACTTGTCCGTATAACCCAGTGGTAGACGAGAAACGGAATATTCTTATTATAACAACAAACAAAGCACAAATGGTTGGTAAAATCTATTTTTTTAAAATTAAAGTTATTTCAATATTTTACAATTTGATGCAATTTCTTATTATTACAGATAATATGTGGCATTATGCACACTTATTACGTATTGAATGTTATGACCAGAACCATTGTAAATGATCTGATCAACCGTTCCCAAAAAATACAGGACAATCCTTTTCTGTTGTACAACATGGCAATAAATCTTAGCACTGCCATGAGCATTTTCTCCTACATTTATTTGTGCTGGTTTAAGAAGCATGGATTACTATTTTTGTACAGAACTAGCCATTCTGTTGCAAAGCCTTGGGATCAACTTCTTAACAAGGTATTTAAACATTATAACACAACTTTGAGTTACAAATGAACAAATATAATTGATTTGGTTTATCAGGAAAGAATCGGCATGCTTTTGTTTCTGGCATTCCTTTACGGCAGTTCCATTGGCTTTGATACATTTCTTTTGGAGGTTTGCACAAATCCTGCAAAGATTCCTGAAGTTTTTCGATTAATTTTTAAACGAAGATTTTTTCCAATTTCGCACTTTTGGCCGCCTTCTGACCTACCAAACTGGGTCTTGTATCCTTTGACCACACTCTTCTATTTTTATACCAACTTACTTGACAGCACTGCTACGTTATTTTTACCATATTTTACGGCTGTTGCTGTTTATCAAATCGGTGCAGAGTGTTCGGATTTTTTGAGCCGGAAACCAAACTTGCAGTTCCGAGAGGTACTTCTTCCCGATCTAATTTAAACTGATTATTAATAATGCAAACTAATGTTTTCCTGTTGTTTTTAACAGCTAAGCGATTTGTATACAACTGTAAGGTGTTTGTTGAATGAAATCAACAAAGTCGTTGCACCTTCCGTACTTGCAACGACCATAGCGGGTCTTGTGTATTTCAGCCGTTCTCTTCTAGTTGTATTAAACCCTGGAGAAATATTCGAACGGTTGGGTATCTTAACTTCATTTCTCTTGTATATCACAGTTATGATTCTTGCGGCTGAAGGTTCAGAAAAGGTGACTGAATCTCAACAAAAGCTTTCAAACTAAATATGCACTTATTTAAACTATTTCTGTTAATGAATTTTATCGACAGCTTCAAGAATTTCAAGACTATATTTTCAAACATCGAGACCGATTGGATTATGATGTTTCCGTTCTAGTAACATTAATGTCAGACCTGGCGTTGCATCCACTTGGTCTGAAAGCATTTAAGTTTGTCATCACCTACGGATTCCTTGTGACGGTAATCTTCAGAATTCATATTTTAGAATATTGTAACATGTTCATTTGTTTTTTTTATTATTGTTCCAATACAGATTTTAAGTACGGTCTTAACTTATGTAGTTGTCTCCCTTCAGTTCAAGGAATCCATCAACTAATATGTATCGATACTATCTATTAAGCCTATTTCATATGCGTCTCTTGAGTTAAGGAGTCACAATTAGTAATTAATTTTCCTTTAAAAATCAAAACAATCTAGAAAAGCCAGGAAAAACAAATCAGGTAAAACAAATAAAAATGCCATTTTCAAGGCTTCGAATCTAAAAAGAAAGATTAGGCTTATGGGTTGTATCAAACTACAAAATTAAGTTATCGATTGAAGAGCAGAATCAGAAAGTTATTACAAAAAAGCTATTGCGATAACATTTTGTACTCAAACACATTTTATAAATGATTGAGCACACATTTAATATGTGTTAGTCCTTAAATATAGCCCCAGCCAACTAATTTATTTTTTCCATTCACTTGATATTTTAATTGATTAGAAGCATTAGTTCAAAGGAGGTAAAACAAATAAAACAAAGAATATTGGTACAACCATTTTTGGTCACGACATTCATTCTTGTTCTTTTATGTATTGTATTGAATATTGTCTTTAATTAGTATGATTTAAATATTTAATCACTATAATTGCAATGCTATTAACAGACTTGAAAAAACACGTTTCAATTCTTCCTGTCGTACTTCAGGAATTGCAGGCAAAGCTGTATCAAGATATCAAACTAACATTTTAAATATTTAAAAATGTCGACTCAGAAAGTCATTGTGTCCCCAAAAAGTAAAAATCCAATATCCCCCTTACCACTATATGAAATACCTTATTTGAATTCAATAATGTTTAACCAACTTACTAAAAAAACAATGAGTTTGGAAGTTGAAGATATTGTAGACAAGGAAATAAATTTCCAGTCTTCAGCTTTCTTTTACTATCATGCTTTCTCAAGGCTCTTCTACTTCTTCATCCTTTCTCCTTATAAAACCACTTTAATACAAGCAGCGAGCTCCGATTATCAGTGATAACTAACCCTTTGCATAAGGTAACTTTGATTAAAATAAAGGTTTACTTTTTTTTAATAAATTGATGTTTTGTAGTTGATCTGCGGGATTTTGCATTTATTCGTTCTTGTGCAAAGTACTTTAACTGTCATTAACTTTATTCACGTTAAATCCGAACTTATCGGGGATAACCCCTCAATTTTATTCGACATGGCCAGAAACATTGTACATCTTTTGTCACTGTGGGTATATTTATACATTTCCTGGCTAAAAAAGAACGGACTCCCAAAACTATACACTTCATGCTACCAATTCGTTGACCCTAAATCTCTAATCTCAAATCTCAGATGGTTTAGTAAGGTACAAAATTTAAGTAATGGATTATCAAAGCTATAAAATCTGGATATAATATTATAAATTTTTCTTTATTTACAGGAAAACATTACTGTTTTTGTGTCAATTTTTCTCTGCTTGTGTAGTACTTTGAGTGCAGCCGTATTAAACACAGGGGCTTCTACTAAAGAAGATGGGTTTGACTTTGTCAAATACTCTGATTTTCTTAAAACCAAATTAATCTTTATGGCTGTAGAAGAGATTGCAAAATTACATTGGATTCTGAACATAAGTATCTTGACAGTTGTGTCATTCTTACATATTTACAGTATATTTCTTAGCCACATGGTCTTGTATGTTTTGTCAAACATTTCCTGTATCATGATGTACACAGTTGGGAAAGAATGCTCCAAAATTTTGGATAGTGATCCAAATATTCCGTTTAACCAGGTAGTTCAATTATATGCGAATAAGAAAGTAGTATGGAAATATTATGGCTTTTTTAATCTAAGGTGGTACGGCTATTCACACAAGTAAGGACTTTGCTTCACGGTGTCAATGACGTCTTCGAGATGGAATGTCTGGCTTTTGTGGTCTCTGGTTTAGTTAACTTTAGCTGGATCTTACCCCATATTATAGAAATGGAGAGTTCGATAAGAAAAATTAATTTCATGGTGTATTGTTTTTCTTTGGTGGTTTTGATGATGCTAGCAGCTAATGGAACCCAGAAGGTAATTAGGAGCTACTTTTGGAAAATAAAGTCATTAAATTCCTTAATTATTCTTACGAATAAATATTATATAGACACAGCAGTTTGGTCAATACATCTATGAGAATAGAAACAAGCCGGGATACAAGGATAACCTAGAAGCACTTATGGTAATTTCGGAAGCAACTGCTAATCCAATCGGATTGAAAGCTTCGAAATTCACGATAACATATGGCTTAATTGTTACGGTATGATGTAGGCTAATTAGAGTAATCGATTAAATAATTGTATTTTTAACTTGTATTTTTTTCTTCAGATTCTTAGTACCATTTTTACCTATAGCATCATTCTCCTCCAGTTTAAGGTTTCCCAAGGTCACGGTCGCAGTAATTCTTCAAACCCTGGGTCCATTGCAAGCTGAGATATCAGATTAAATCTGTTCTACAGATAGTCTATCTTATAGAAACTGTGTTATAAATATTATAATTCTACAAAACTTTCCCGTGCAACTTCATGGAGCCCGACTCCAAATTACTATTTGCAAACAGATTGTCAGTAATTTAAACTAC
>JAQGBQ010001798.1:0-10321 GCA_034698485.1 Vertagopus arboreus
AGTGTAGAATAAATAATCAGATAACAATTCTTTTTTGTATATATTCACTAAATTACAACAATGTTAGATATTTATTAATTGCATACCTATTGAACAAATCAATGTTGGTAATTTCTAGCATAACATACACGTATACCAGCCTCATCTGCATGTCTTCTTATTAGCTTTCGAAATTTATTATGCTACGTAAATTGTACACAAAATAGATTGTATAAGAAACTTGTCATATATGAAATGTGACTTTAATTTTAGTAGTTGTAGTAAAATGCTAACAATGTACAGACCATTCTGTTTTGTATTTTTGGGATCTATATGATATTAATACGGTGATAAGAATCTAACTCCTAGATACTTTGACCGCTTACAAAATTATAAACATTATTCTTCATGTAATTAATTAGGCTATCCCCCGCAAAGAGAAAAGTGTGACCAATCTTCCTGTCAACCTGAAACTGGTAACTTACTAATCGGCAGAGAATCACAACTAACAACAACTTCAACATGCGGCCTTCGTGGAGAGGTTGAAACAACTTTAATAATTTAAAATTAAATAAAAAACAACAAACAAAATTACAAATGAGCAATAATCTATTTTCAGGAACGCTACTGTATAGTATCTCATTTAGAAGACAAAAAGAAGTGTTTCCGTTGTGATTCCAGGCCACAATTTGCTCGCAATCCTATGCTAAGCCACAAAGTTGAAAATATTGTGCATAGATTTGCTCCAGGGTAAGATTTAGAAACTATACAGTTGAATAAAAACTTGAGATTTTAATTTATTTTAACAAAACTTTAACAGAACACAGCAAAGATCATGGTGGCAGTCTCAGAACGGCAAGGAAAACGTCTCGATTCAACTGGATTTGGAAGCCGAGTTTCATTTTACTCATTTAATCATCACGTTCAAAACATTCAGACCGGCAGCTATGCTGATTGAAAGGTCCTTTGACTTTGGAAAGACGTGGAAGGTTAGTTTATTTGCTGACACATAAAAAATAGATACAATTTCAGTGATTATGGAACTGTTATTTTATTTTGATTTAATATATTGAATATATAGACGTATCGATATTTTGCATACGATTGCGACGAAGCGTTTCCTGGGGTTCAAAAAGGCCCTCAAGTTAACATTACCGATGTCATTTGCGAATCTCGATATTCAGCTGTAGCCCCATCAACTGAAGGAGAAGTATGTTTTGAAGAGTTATGAAGAGTTAAGTTTTTATGAAATAATAACTCCTTTAATTTTAAAAAATAGGTCATTTATCGAGTGCTTCATCAGACAAACTTACGGCAAATCAAGGACCCATTTGCCCCAAATATCCAAAATTTAATCAAAATGACCAATTTGAGAATTAACTTCACTAAACTTCATACTTTAGGAGATGATTTGTTGGACAAGCGTACCGATATACAGGTTAATTTATTGGCTTTTGAAATCAATTATATACAGATATTTAATTTCATAGCTTGATTTAATTTTTTTTTAAAAATATATTTCACAGGAAAAATATTACTATTCGATATACGATATCGTTGTTCGAGGTTCTTGCTCTTGCTATGGACACGCCTCACGATGTTTACCTCTTAACGGAGTTCAGAGTCGACCGGATATGGTACATGGTCGTTGTGAGTGCACTCACAATACAAAAGGTCTTAACTGTGAGGAGTGTGATGACTTTTTCAAAGACCTTCCATGGAAGCCTGCAATTGGAAAAGATACGAATGCCTGTACAAGTATGAACTTAGTTTAAAAGAGACTAGTTTCCTGATTTTCATAATCCGCTAATTTATACCTTGTATTATATTATAAGAATGTAATTGCAACAATCATGCAACAAGTTGTCACTTCGATGCTGCCGTTTTTGAAGCATCAGGTCATGTAAGCGGAGGAGTATGTGACAACTGTCAGGATAACACTATGGGATACAAATGTGAACAGTGCAAGCCATTTTTCTATCTGGCTCAGCATCGTGTTATCTCTGACCAAGACGCTTGTCAAGGTAAGATAGACAGTATATATAATTACAGATCGAGAAAAGATCTGATAATAATATTATTTTTGCAGCATGCGATTGCGATCCACGAGGTTCTTTGGATGCTGGTATGTGCGACTCCAAAACGGATGTTGAGAGTGGCTTGGAAGCAGGAAGTTGTCATTGTAAGACCCACGTTGCTGGCAGACGTTGTGATCAATGTAAGGTGGGATATTGGAACCTTGATGAAGAAAGCCTGGACGGTTGTGAACGTAAGGAAGCGGTTAACATCTTTAATATAATTTTATTATAAAGAATTGTATTTAATTTATAAGTTATTTTTATTTATTTTCTTATCCAGTATGTACATGTGACTTGGTTGGGACGGTTGGAAATCAGGGATGCAACATGGTAACGGGCGAGTGCACATGCAAGCGATATGTAGTCGGAAGAGATTGCAATCAATGTCTTCCAGAATACTGGGGGCTATCTGATGACCGTGACGGTTGCAAACCTTGTGACTGCGATATCGGTGGAGCATATGACAACATGTGTGACGTTTTTACTGGTCAATGTCGGTAAATGAGTTTGCTTATGGTTTTAAGCACTATTAGTTTGGTTTTTAAAATGTATGTTAAATGTCTTGGAAAGGTGCCGTCCGCATGTGGCAGGAAGAAACTGCAGTCTGCCAGAACAGGGATATTTCTCAGGTCACCTTGATTTTATGATTTATGAAGCAGAAACAGCTCGACATTCGGTAGTCCCCATATATATTTTTAGATATCTAGTATTAATCATTTTAAAACTTTATTTTATGTATTTTTTAAAAACATTTTTACACTCATAGAATTTGCCAGTTGTGATTCGTGAACCATACAGAGGGGACCGTGAGACAACTTGGACAGGACCTGGATTTGTTAGAGCCTATGATGATGCATTTATTGAATTTGATATTAGCGACGTTGCAACTACTATGGAATATGACTTGGTTATACGATATGAGCCACAGGTGTGTTGATTATTTATATCCGTAATTTTTAACAAGATTTTACGATTTAGTAACGTTTACTTTAATTAATTTAGCAACAAGGCTGGCATCAAGTTAATGTTATGGTAATCTCTGAAGACCCACCAGATCCACAGGGACCTTGTGCAAGCAGTCAATATCAAACTGGACCAACGAGCGTTATACTGAAAGGTATTTAAAAGAGTGATTTCAATGATCAATTAGTAATATATACATAGTTAAATTTTATTTCCAATTTTATTATTAGATGGAAGAGAAGCTACCATGTACCCTGCACTTTGTTTGGAACAAGGAAAGAATTACAAAATTCGTTTAGATTTTCAACCAGGAGGAGGTCCTCAGATACCTATTCTTGTAGATTCTGTAAGTTCTTGTCAAGTTAAATATCATTGAATTGAAGTGTACAGTATTAACTTAATCTATCTATTATTTTAATTTAGATTGTTTTGATGCCGAAAACGGATGCTCTTCCATTCTTCCAAAATACTCCAATGAATGAATACAGAAAGCAACTCTTTGACAATTATCGATGTGGATCAACATTTACAAGTGCATCAAGATACCCAACACCGGAAGAATGTAAAAAATTGTTATACAGTGTTGGGTACACTGTATACGACGGAGCCTTTGAATGTGGCTGTGATCCAACTGGTTCAAAAAGTGCCATTTGTGACTCTCTGGGTGGACAGTGCACTTGCAAATTGAATGTTGTCGGGCGGAAATGTGATGAATGTGCGCCAGGAACTTACGGTTTTGGTCCAGAGGGATGCCAACGTAAGATTTACATTTCGGTTCAATTCTTTGATTGAGTCTAAAGTAAATTAGAATGCTAACGAAATATGTGTTTTTGGTAGCTTGCGAATGTAATTCTATTGGATCGTTGGATAATTTCTGTGATGTTCAATCGGGACAGTGTCGGTGCAGACCAAATACTTACGGACTTCAGTGCGATCAATGTCAACCTGGATATTGGAACTTCCCAAATTGCCAGCAGTGTAATTGTAACGGACATGCCGATATTTGCGACTCTAGCACAGGAACTTGTATCAGTTGTCGCGATAATACTACGGGAACTGGATGTGACAGGTAATCAATTTAGAATATACAGTATACCAAAAGAATGATTACTTTAATCAAAAGGAATTTCATACAGATGCGTTGAGGGTTATTATGGGGACCCACGTCTGGGAATTGATATAGCCTGCAGATCTTGTCCTTGTCCAGGTAATCTTGAAAGTGGACATTCTTTTGCAGCCCGTTGCGCTCTGGACAGACTCACCAATGATGTTATATGCGAGTGCCAAGAAGGATATGCAGGTAATAGCATTTTCATTGAAAGATTATATATAATTTTTCATTTGATTTGGAACGATCGTATTAATCTTATGATCTTATGAATTAATAGGTCCCAGATGTGACACTTGTGCTGACAATTATTACGGTAATCCGGAAGTGCCTGGAGGTCAGTGTAGACCTTGTAGCTGCAACAACAACATGGACATTTCTCGCCCAGGAAATTGTGATCTAAAAACCGGAGAATGTCTTCAGTGTCTCTTTAACACTGAAGGATTTACTTGCGAACGATGCAAAGCTGGTTTTTATGGAGATGCAATAAATCAAATGTGTCGAAGTAATTCATTTAATTTCTTTAGTCTTTGTGCACAGCATTTTTAGGATTGGCTACAAATTATATATTTTTTATCCGAAGGCTGTGTCTGTGACATTCTTGGAACCAATGCTACAGTTGGACCTTGTGATAGAAATACTGGACAGTGTCCATGCCTTCCCAACGTTATCGGTTTATCCTGCGACCAATGCGAGGAAAACCATTGGAAGATTGCCAGCGGAGAAGGTTGTGAAGCATGTGATTGTGACCCAGTTGGATCCCTAAACTCTCAATGCAATTCGGTAAAAGTGGTTTTAAATCCCAATTTTTAATTCATACTTTTTTGCTCAATCATTTCCCTTCAATCTCATTCTCCCATCATCGTAGTATCAAGGACTATGTGACTGCAAACCAGGATTTGGAGGAAGAAAGTGCGATCAATGTCAGACAGACTACTGGGGAAATCCTAATGTAGAATGTTATCGTAAGCATATATCTATAAACTGAATCTAAAGCTAACTTTTCTAAGATCAATTTTAACATTACAATACAATATTACAGCTTGCGAGTGTAATACCTGGGGATCAGCTACAAGACAATGTGATCGTGTCAATGGCAGTTGCGTCTGTCTACCTGGTATAGGAGGAAACAAATGTGACGAATGTGCGAGAGGTTACGTTGGTAGAGCCCCAAACTGCTCTCCTTGCGGAGAGTGTTTTGAAAACTGGGACAGAATAATTGGGATATTGAAAGGTAAAATTGAGATAAGTATTGTCATAACCAAAAGTAAACAGTTAATTATCAAGTTGATTTCTAATTTTTAGGCAAAACGGACAAAGTTGTCGAAGCAGCGTCGCAAATTAAACAACAAGGAGCAACTGGAGCTTACACGCGAGAATTTGATACCATGAAAAGCAGAGTTGATGAAGTTAAACGACTTTTGGAAAGTTCTAGCATCAGCAGTAGCGACTTGGATGACTTGGGAGCTATGACCACTGAAAGAAAGTAAGGAAATCATATTAATCTTTTGTGACAAGATCAACAATATATCTAACTAAAAAATTGAATGTAATTAATAGGGAAACATTTGGAAACACTTCTTTGGAGCTTGATAATGTTGAAGGAGTCTTGGCAAATGTCTCTCAAAGGATTCTATTAACAAATGTGTCTCTAGATGAATTAGAAAGAAAGGTTGACGCCTTGCAATCCTCAGCCGATTCTCTAAAGGATCGTGCCATTAATCTTCAAGAAGCAAACGTTGAAGGTAATTTTGTGGATGAATTTATGCTCTTTGAAACATCGTCTATATAGTATTTAATTGCCTTCATTATTATTAAATATAGGTGCATTGAATTTAACCCGTGAGGCAAAGAGAAGATCTGATGACGCATTAAGAAGAGCCGACAATGTCCAGAAATCTTTGAGTGATTCAGAGCGTCAAAGGCGTCGTATCGAGGCTTTGCTCAATCAAATCAGTCCACAAATGAACAAAACTCAGGAAGAGGTTTCGGAATCTTTGAAGAAGTTAGGTGGAAATTTGGACAATATCAATGGGTTCTTCCCGGACCTAAACACTTTAGTTTGTGACCGACAAGGAGATCCTTGCGATTCTCATTGCGGTGGAGCCGGCTGTGGGAAATGTGGTGGTTTATCTTGTGAAGGAGCAGTGACAAACGCTGATAATGCTCTTAAATATGCAGAGGATGCTTACACTGAGTTGAAACGGAAGGACGCTGATGCTGAAGACTTATTAAGAACGGTATTACTAGTTCATATGGTTTAGGAACTGTTTTGAGCTAAATTGAAATAAACGAAAATGTTTGTTTAATAGGTTACTCAAACCAAAGCAGAAGTAGACGAAGCGAAAAATTTGGCACAATCCGTATACACCGATGTAATACAAGCAAAAAATGCATCAGAAAAAGCTAAAGGAACCTTAGAAGAACTAGAGGGTCAAATAAAGGAGTTTCTTGACACCTTAGGGGCAACTCCTAAGGATATTCGAACTTTAGCTGAAGATGTAAGGGTTTTGTTTGAAAGTTTCATGTAGTATTTATTCACACTTAATAGTTTCAATTTTTGATGAATCCTAAAAATGTTTTAGGTCCTGAGTAAAAACATTACACTTAGACCAGAACAAATAGAAGAGTTGGCTGAAGGTATTCAGAAAAGCATTGTCAGTTTGACTGATATCGATGAAATTATTCGCCGCACCGAAGGAGATCTCAGAACAGCGGAAGCTCTCAAAAGCCAAGCAGACTATTCAGCGTATGATTTCGTAAACATTTCTTATATTAAACCAAGCGTTCTGAAATGCTAAGCATAAAACCTTATTTAATTTGTAGGCTGGAAGCAAATAATGTTTTGCAAGAAGCTGTCCAGGTTAGAGATGAACTAGACAAAACCATGGAAGCCCAAAAAAGTGCCGATGCTGCAATTGAACAAGCTCGTGAGGACATTGAAGCAGCAGATATTGACTTGAAACAGGTTTGCTATAAATAAATATTTTTGAGTACAGAACAAATAAAAAAAATACAAGTTGGAAATTCTTTTAAATGTTCAATCAGATTGGAAGTGAAACATCAGAAGCCGAAAAAACTGCCGGAGATTCTTTGACAGAAATTGAAGTACTTAAACGTCGATTGGAAGAACTGCAGAAAAAACAGTTGCAAAACGAGAGACGACGGGACCAAGCCAAAAATGAATCGGAATCGGCCCTAAAAAATGCTACTGTTGTACAAGACAATGCCTCAATGTACGCCAAAATAATTTCTAGATTCCTTATTTTCACAAAGTACTGAATTTCAATTTCTAATTCGGCATTATAATTTCAGACTGAAAGATGAGTATTCAATTGTATCACAAACGCTTACAAAGAAATTAGCTCTCTTTGAAGGGGCAGAACAAAAGGATGGGCTCCAAAACCGTGCCAACCGACTGGCGAATAATGTTAATGACAAACTCAAAGAACTACAAGGTATGAAAAGCAGAAATACATATTTTCTTAAACTAAAACTTTGTTTATCTCTGCAAAATGAATAATGTAAACGTGTGTGAATAATTTTCAGAAATGGAAAATGAGTATCGAGAGCACGAAAGGCGTGCAGGAGACTTATCGAATGAAATAGAAGGTCTTTCCAGGCAAATGGAAGATCATCTTAGAGCCATTAGAAAAATAGAAGAGTATCACCGAACGTGCAATTCTTAAAGTGATAAGTTAGCCTTAACATAATTATTTGATTTTAAATTATTTTACATTTTTGTGGTGTTTTAAATTACAATTTTATCAGAAACTGCCATAGGTATACCAACAATAACTTTAGCTTATTTAGATATACTGCCAACTTATACATAGTCTAACAAAATGTGCACAAAGAAGATAATACATATACGAACTGCCACCTTATTTTAATCACCTGATGTTTTACTTTGTCTCTTATCAAATGTCTAAAGTACTTAAAATTAGTGCCCCCATGACGAATGTATTTAAATGGGCAGCTTTCTTGAGCTTGAACGCTAAAAAATATTTACAATATTCGAAATTTGTACCTTAAAAAACGTTGCTTACTCATTTGCATTATTTTATTTTGTTAAAAATAAGCCATTCACAATCATTTAGAAAATCCGAGATTCGAATGAGAACCTTGGGAATTCATAAATACGACTCTTCAGCTTTTTCAGCTTATAAAAACTACAGACCCTTAAGATTAATTAAGAAATTTTAAATATATGTACATGTGCACAATTAATAATTCTTTACTAGACTAGATATCATTTTCATCATGTAAATATAAATTATAAACACTTTGTTTTGGCCAAATGATCCATCATGTAATTTGTAAAAGAAATATTAGTTATAAAATATGTAAGGGGAACGTGCCATAATTGTTATACTCGAAACTGCTTAGGAATTATTTTCTCATGGTTAAAGGATAAGGTTACCTGAATTTTTGTCGAATACTATTCGATTGGATGTTGTTTTAGTCATGTCACTGTTCATTAATTAATATATGTAATGGGTATTCCTAAGTTAATAATTATATCTCAAATCTCAGCAATATATTTCCAGTGTAAACTATGTTCTTATTCTAATAAGATAGATTCATCAAAATTTGTAACAATATGTCGTATTGGGGATGAAGGTCAAATAAATTTCCGTGTTTTACAACTGTTTTTTTTAATTACTCATATTATTCTAATTCTGACAAAAATTTCAAAGCTTATAACTTGATTAGTGAATTGTCAGATGCATATAGAGCTGATGAAGTGCTAGTGACCGACTGTCACTTACCTAACCAATTTAATGCAGGTAGAGATACATGAACAGTCTCAAATTATATTTATGGCTTTAACGGTGTGCTACCTGCCAATAATGATTTTATGACTTTTGACACTCGGGATGAAAGCAAATTTTCATAAAGTGATGTACATATTAAGCTCTTGTAGTTAGTGATAAAATAAACACAAAAATAAATCTTCGTACGTCACCTTTATTTCCACACTGCAGACATTTTTTTGCAGACATTTCTATAAAATTATAACGCAAAGTCCTAAAGTTCAGAAAATCCTGCACTTGTTGTTGATGTATTATGTGATTATTATGTTGTGTGTGCAGAATTAATAAATGGCAGCATGTATTCAATTTTTGCATTTAAGATTAGTCAAACCAGATATTTCTGGTTTGGATTTTGGATTAAGCACATTGAACAATATAATCCTTTTTTGGAAGGCAACATTACAGAGTAATAATAATAATACTGTGCATCTGTTTCGTGTTTTGAAAGCTGTGGAATAACTCTATTACCCTTTTATATGTCAATTGGTTTTAATTGTAATTTTCCATGAATGTTGTAGACTGGTTTACTAAACTTGTTAACTAAATAGATCCCTTTGAAAAGATTCGGTTTATTTTACACAGCAATGAACTTTAATTGTTCAATGGTGAGAATGCTTTTACTGAAAATAAAATTTTACTTTTCCATAATTGGTGGTATTGCATATTTAATTTCAGCCATACGTAAAGGATCGTAGAGAGAAATAATTTTGTTTCCTTTTAAAGGAGTAATCCAAGTATCTTTTCTAACAGCAAGCTAACCACAAGTTTACCAAACTATATTTTGTTGAATTCGATTATGAAAATTATTAACCAACCATATCCTGTATTTTTAATAAATGTGTTGGCTAAATAATTCTTGTCAATATTTCGCATATAAATAATGCTGTAAAACCATGCATTCTAATAAAGTCAGTTAAAACTCTGAGAATCTAAATATATTTCGTTTGAATTAAAATCTTAGAAGAAAAATATAAACTAAATGAAAATCCAAGGTATAATAATGTTAATTTGCAATGGGAATTCCCAATAATGAAAAACACTATTGCAATTTGAGACTTGAGTTTAGAATACTTGAGATGAGTCATGAGATGCAATTAAACTAACGTATGTAAATAGATAAGAGAACACTGATGAACAGGTGGAAAAGATAACCAGTGCCACTCGTGAACATTGTATTTAACGAGAGCTTTAAAGTTCGTCCATGTATTTAGAATGCTATAAACTGGAAGTATAATTACAAATAGTTTTTCATGTAATCTGAAGTGTATAAATTGATGCAAATAATCAGATCGAAATGGTATAATAAGCAAACTATCAAACTCCATTCTAGATATTAGAAAATTTAATTTAAACGAGCAGTAACTTAAAGTTAGACA
>JAQGBQ010001799.1:0-10306 GCA_034698485.1 Vertagopus arboreus
TCTATCTTTATAATTATAGGACTTGATGTCGTTTTAAAAAGACTTGTTTTCCACATAAGCCAACATGAAAACATAATCCTCACTTCGCCCCAATACAGATTTCTTTCAATGAATTATGTCGTCATCGAATAGAACCTTAAGACGAATTATTTAAGTTCGTTTTTCTATTTCTTTTATACGCTTATTGTAATTTTATTTATATTTAGGTTGCCATTTTACTGTCCTTTTGAAAAAAATCCCAACACAAACTCCACATGCGATTTTTAAGCTTTAAATATTCTGATAAATAAATAATATTTTAGTTAAAAAGGTAGCCCAATTTAATAGTTTCGAATCTAGATCTTTTCCAATCATTCTGATTATTTCTGACAAACAAACGTTACAGAATTTATTTTTTATGAGATTATGCCTACTAAATTTAATAAGGTTTAAAAGGTTATGAAACTATTAGGTTCTTGCTTTAAGCTTAAATATTCCAATTAAATATTTCATGAAATACATAAATAACATGTAAATCGATACAAAGCAATGTTTGATATTGTAAGCATTTTAAGTCACTTCTGGGAGTAAAGCTAATGATATTACTATTACTAAATTGTAATGAAATTTCAGCTCTGCATTCTAACAAAATTGTCGAATCGATTGGTAAATTGAATCATGCATACACATAAAATTAAATTACAATACGATTTGAAGAAACTAGAAACTGCTCGGTTGGAAATCTAACAAATATAAATCCAATGAATTGAGCTGCACTTGACTGATATTACATACAGAATTCAAGTTGACAGAAGATGGAAAGGGAATTGAATTCCTGCTCAGCTATTTTGTTTCCATTATTCGTTCGGAATTTAGAAATAGCCTCTTATCTCCGAAAACATTCAATCTTTTATTCGTGTTCCATGCTATTTTTGATTCTCTCATTGAATTCAGAACTTTATTAACCTATTTTCAGTGAATAAAACACAATTATAAAGTATTCAAAAATTGTATTTAAATACAATACACCTGTTTTTAAACCTTAAACATATAAATGGCTTCTTTAAAATAATAAAAAGTGTTACATAACCAACCAAGTCAGATATAAAGAGAACAGTGTATGAAATGTAAAGAGATCATTTGGCCCTGAAGGCACAAGATTTATTTTTATCTACAAACCACATATATTCAGAAGAAACTTGTTGCGGTTTTTTTTGCGAGAATATCTGCGGCTCTAGCAACATGTATTGTGATCCATAAAAATAATACAAAATACGAGTGAGTAGACTAACTCCAAGACTAGCTGCTTTCTTTTCCTTTGTAAAAGAAAAGTTTATATAAAGTTTTTATTTTCTATCCTAAGTTAGGATGTGGATTTACGAATGAGAAGAGAAATAGAAAGAGAGGAGTTCTTTTATCAAAATCTAGTGGAAATATATGTATTATCTAAATAAAAAGTAAACAAAGACACGTTTTTTTTGCTCATAGTCTAGATAGGTAAATAAGTAGTTTAGTTTTAAAACATTGGAAAGTTTTAAATAAATTAGTCTGAGAAGGTCTCGGCCTAAAAACTTTATTTAAAGTTATTTAAAATCTGACCATTTGGAATAGTAATAAAAGTTCAGTTTATAATGGATTGGGTTTTTTAAGCCGGATTTTAGCTCTGAAGAAAGATAGATCTTTCTAAAAATTCAAAGAATTAAAAATTTGGAGTTTTTTTTTATAAAATCGGATATTTATTAATTTTCTGTGATTCTAGAAATAAAAATATTCAAAACATTAAATGTAATTGTGTGTTGGTAATCGAACCAGGAAATAAAAGCACTGTTACGTGTTTGAAAAATAACAACAGTTTGTGTAAACAATATAGTTAACAAGTAACCTAATTTGAACTAAATAGATATTAGCCAAAGATTTGGAGTAATTAAATCAATTAACGGCTAACTTTAAACACTTTGAGTTTAAAAATTAAACCAAAATGAAATCCTTCTTCTCATTTACCTTATTACTTGCAACTGTTATTGGTAAGTTTTGTACTATGAATTTATTTAAGATCAATTGATCCTCAGGATTGTAATAATTTTATAAATATAAATCTGAATATTTATTGGTTTTTCAGCAGTCTGTATCATTTGCTCTAATGAAGCGGATGCACGAAAACACTCTGGTAGGTTTCAAATTAATTGACGGACAAATTGTTAAATTTTTTATTAATATTTCGGACTAAGTTTATAGTTGCGATTTGCCGTGGATTAATTATGAATATATTTAAAAGCAGAACAAACCTTATTTCTATGTATAATTATAATTATAAAAATTGTTCTATTAATTCTCATATTTAATTACGGTCGTTTAGGACGAGGATTTAAAAACGCTTACAATCCGTTCAACCGTGCTCAAAGTAGCGAAGAAGTGTTCGGGCGCAGTGCAAAAGGTCGCCAAGGTCGAGTGATGCCGTACCCCAAAATTGGAGGAGAACATAGCGACGAATTCTTTGGAAAATAATTCATTCGAGTCAAATGGATTAACATTATTATATTTTTGGAAACCCTGGTGAATACATTATTTATCAAAAATTAAACCGGTTAATGTATCACTTTTATCAGTAACATATTTAAATTTACTTGATTTAAAACACACTACGTGGCATTCATTTTTCGATTAAACCAGGAAGTCAGAAATTTGTTGTCAAAACTCAAAATATCAAAGACTTAGCTGAATTTTAAAATGTTTTTTTTTGCATTGCGTGCAATGGAATTATTAGGATTGATTGAAAATACAGAAATCACAAACCATGGAAGTTTGTGTTTTCTGTATAGTTGATAGATTTTACTTTATTTTAGTATATTCAGCGTCATAAAACCCGTTTCATTTTCATCATTGCGTATTTTATTGTCGAAAACTTGAAACTAAATTATCATAGCTAAACCATAATCCATAAGCAATCAGTTTCCATCACATTAACCCCAGGAAAATTGTAACCAAAGTAGATAGATAAAAGCAGATTTCTGGATTTTGTATTGTTGGTCATAGCATATACATTTAGGAAAATCTGAATGGCATGTCATTTGGCCGTGAATGCCGTGCTCAGAAATAATTTTCATTCAACTTGTCTTCAAGAAGAAGCTTAATGCTCAACGGAGTTTAAGAAACGGCTGTTTTATGCCCTCATAAAAAATTCCTTTGACTTTTCTGTCAACCTTAATGACAGGAAGTAGATACACAAAACACAACATCAACCATCATGTATCAAGTACAATATAATGTATAGAGCTGTACTTAACCTATATCCAATTTAGAATAATAATATCAACTCTTACATACATAGAAAAAGGAAAGAAAGCTACTACTGCTCTACTTGTAACAAATACTTTTGATATTTATATCATTACAAACAACCGTTACATTATCGAAAAGTAGTCAGAATTTTTTGTTCTTCTAGAACGCTAAACTAATCGATTAGAAATTCTACTCCTTTTTTAATATAGAACAGTGTGACAAAACAGTGTCAGCTTTTGGTTTAAAAAAATCACATTTCTTTTTTAAATGAAGCCATACCTTTTTCGAATCCTTCTTCAACCCATTTTTATACATATGCAAACACGTTTCGCCAATCAATCAATTTAAAATTTTGTAATAAATTTTGTTGAAAATTTATACTCATTTCAAATGATCTGAAATTTAGAACAGGTATGAAAAATTGACTTGAGATTTAAAAAAATAGATTTATTTTATTTATTGAAACTTGTTTTTGAACTTTTTCTTAAAAAAAAAACACAAAAGCGGACACTATTTCGTCACACTGCATTGCTCTAACTTAATCGAGATTTCGAACATCTTATAAACCCAGTAGTTGTGTACACCCTGACTAACAGCAGTGACTATCAAATTCCCAAAGGATAATAGATTCAAGATCGATAGCCCATGTGTGACACGATACATACGTATTATATGTAGAAGACCTTAAGTGAAAAGCATGAAGAATGTAATCGACCCAAATTGCCTTGCCTAATTCTCAGTTTAATAATTCCTGCCTTTCTCCACTTTCACTCAAGCATCCTTTTTCCTCCTTAGGATTCTTCACGACTGAACTCTCATCTCCAGTTCAATATATCAAACAATATAGTAATAAAATATAGCCAAAAAGACCAGCAAGATTTATAAGCTTTCCAAGACTTCAAACGATTTCCTGTCATATATATATACGAGGAGAATGCACGACACTTGTAATCGTTTATGAAAAACTAATTTCTTCATTCATTCAGCTCATTCTTCTCTATAGAGAATGAAGAATTGGGCCAACTCAACCATCAAGGTTTTAGGGCCATTAATAAATCACTTGAACTGCAGATTTTTCCTAGTGAAATCGCGTTTATTTTGCATCCTAGTTTACAAATGACCCCTGCGGGTAGTAGGTATTGTAGCAAAAATCAACTACAAAGGAAAACCGGACATTGTGAAATGACTATATAGCAATGGAAGTACCACGAAGACCAAGCTAATCCAATTAAGCGGACTTGTCTGAACAAGTTTCTTCAGGGCTGAGGTTGACCTCTGTTCATAATAAATTGTTAAGACATTTTGTTTGTCTACTCGAATCTCCTTTGATTTGTCCATAATCCATTACCTAAGGCCGTACGTCATGCTTTATTATGACACATATCTAATATGTCGCAAGAGCTTTTGTTACAAAAAGAAGGCTTTTTTTTATTCTGGTAACTCAAGGAATTCCAATGTCAAAGAATCTACTAACACAAGAAAAGAACTAAAGATATCCTAAAACTTCTGTTATTTGTGAGAGTGCATATGAAACAGGACCTAGCTTCCAATTGGACACTTTACTGATCATATACTAGTCAAATTTCCCGTAACTTGACGCATAATTTTCAATTTATTTCATGCATATCGGATAACCACAAACGAAGTTATAGATTTTTCAACAATTGTTTTACTATTGTGGCATATGTGATTTGTTTTAATCTTTTGTCACAATTTAAAAAGTAATATTTGGCA
Organism: Vertagopus arboreus; assembly: GCA_034698485.1. NCBI lineage: Eukaryota > Metazoa > Arthropoda > Collembola > Entomobryomorpha > Isotomidae > Vertagopus > Vertagopus arboreus. The sequence continues at coordinate 4,993 of JAQGBQ010001799.1, forward strand.
GTTAAGTCACTTTTCATATGCACTAGCACACTTATCGAATGATATGTGTGCTCCTAATCTATTGTTGATAGTAGTATGTATTAGTAGAAAAAGAATTCGTAGATATTTGTGGAGGTTTGAAATTATAACAATTTCTAACCGGGTGGTGCGGGTTCACCCTTTGTTCAGGATTTCAGCAGGACACTTATGTTTCATATAAAGAAAGGAACGACGGGAAATGTTATTGAATGATGGAGAGTCCTTGTTCAATTAATGGGATGACCTGCATCAGGGTTCAAGATAGATCAGTCAGGTGATGATGATGATGACCTAACAGATAATGGATTTTTCTAGTATTTCTGTCAAAACTACCAAGAATGAGATTGTATTTAATTTGATCAGTTTGGAGATAAAATAGTTTTTTTTTCTTTCTCTTAAAGACAGATTTTTTTTAAATGTTTCACACCAGCAGCTGCGAAACTTAATTAAAATCAGTTGCTCTCAGATTCACTAAAACTAAAAGCCCACATTAATTTACAAAAGCTGTATAGTATTTTCTTTTGATCTACCTCCACAAATTTAGCTTATCCTAGAAGACATTTTACTGAGAACTGTATGAAATCAGGTCAAGCGCATTTCCTTCAGAACATTGGAACTTAATACCAATAAAATATACGTATGTATGTATATAAGTATTAGAATTCAAAGGATCTTGAGATTTCAGACGACTTGGAAATCTAGAGTCTTGAAGCTGTCGTGCGTTCTGAGAAAATTAAATGTTAATTGTAGACAACGTACCAAATTACAATTTAAAGTATTATCATCAAAGGCAACGTCTTTAGTAGAAACCTACACAAATCGGTCACAAGACAGAAAGAAACATTCCAAGAAGTATTAGATTCAAATGAATAAAACTCTTTAATTCTAATTTAATTTTAAAAGTTTTAATTCTTTAGCTGCAATTAATTCATCAAGAACATTAACAATTGGTATTTGCTTTATTGTCAAAGAATTACAACGAAATACAATACTGATTTTCATTTAAATTTTTATCCATTATAAATTCAAAACTGCATGATAAATGAAACAACATATACATATTTTGGAGATGATATCAGTAAATAATTGATTTAAGATAATAATTTGTTTTTCGGATCATTATTTTTTAATGTTGGGTTTTGCAGGATATTTCATAATGATTATTAATAATATGATATAAAATCCACATTATTGATAGATATTCCTCCACATTTACTAATTACATGAATATTATCTTTGCACTATTAAAATGTAAATGCATCTATAGCTAGAGTAAGAAGGTTGAACTTTCTCTTACAGAAGGTCAAAAGGATTTCTGAGATCTCTTACAAAACAGATTGAAAATGAACGATCCTTTTAGAAGCTGTATTCTCTAGATTTTAGTTCATCGTGGCATATGGGATCTTGGTATCCAATTTGTTAAATATTCTCAGATAAGACCTCAAAACAAAATCCCTTCTGACTTTCTTACAGAGAGATCAAAGAAACTTGCAGTGCAGTTCTATGGGTTGTAAATTTCATTTTATAACCATTTTCTCCTCGCCAATATTACATTTTAACAACCTGCTGCTACCATCATTTTATATAATCTTAAATATATATGTATTTATCAAGGCTATATTTATTTCTTATTTAATCCTGCTGCTCTAAAGATAAGAAGTCATATTATTAAAAGACTTTGACCCAAACTACGGTTTATGCACTGGTCTTGAACTTTTCTCACGAAAAAATCCTTTAACCTATTTTGAATTTTCCAAATACTAAATTTAAATCTACACCTTATAATCAAAATGTACATTATCACACAAGTCTTTTAAAGTCCTTGGAGAAGAATTATTTAATGAGCTTCTGCCCCGTTTTGAGAGTTGTTGACTTGGAAAACTCAAGTGAAAGCAGTTGTGGTTATGTTATGATGATAATGATGCTAGTGATGATGAAAAGCCTAAGGAACTTCATTAAAACTTATTGATCCACTTTTCACAGTCTCTAAGGCTATAAATTATAGCCTATAATAGCATATATATAATATTGAATACATAACACTACACACTATGTAGTACACACATTTTGAGAAGTTTTACCAAGGGCAAATCACTTGCAAAGTAATGAACAGATTAATTAGCAGAGTTCATATATTATTTAATAGTGTAATTTAATATGAGATTTCCATGCAGAAGAACCCAAGCTGGTTGCTTCACTTCAGGAGCTTCCTTTTCAATCTCAGCAGGTATGTAACAGTTCTCAAGTTTTGAACATCCTCGAGTTTATTTTTGAAATATAAATCGTAAATTGGTTTCCAGGATTGCTGAGCCTCTTAGTTTATTACCTTTCTAATTATTAAATTAACAAAGTATTAAATCATTTCGACAGGTATCAAGCTTTTCAGGTTTATACAGAGAAGACTCTTGACTTGTTCCAGTCAGTTTTCTCACGTAAGGGAATGATTTTGAATTGAAATTTAGCTCTTATGAAATCTTCCTATTTAGAAGACATTTTTTTAGAAATATTGTTCCAACAAACATTTTATTTTTACACTGCTTGAGATGATCTACTTATAATAAAAAAAAAATTAATTCGCGTTAGGATACCTTGAATGGATCTTAAAGCATAAACTAAAATCGTGTTTTTGAAAATAACCAAATTATTTAGCAATTATATCTCTTTTAAAAGAATGATTTATATTGTTTAAAAACTATACAAACTTAAATCTCACCTGAAACACTTCAAGTACAAGAGCAAAAGTCTTGTAGAACATGAAACATTTTTAGTTCCTAATTGAAAATGCTGAAAAGTAGTCTTTAAAAATGTAAAGATCTCATAAAATTAGATGAAAAGTTCCAGTAAACGAGATCATTTCCTCCCTCATAAAGAATTAAGATTAAGATCGGCTATAAATCGATTTCACATTAGCTCTTGTGGCTAACGTTCTATATAGAGTAACCACAATCAATTATAAAGTCAACACTCAAGTAGAAGACTCGAGGAAATTCAATGACGCAAGTGAAGGGATTTTTCTTGAGGTAAAACGTTGTTATGAGAGCAAGTCTGGATTTGTAAAGACTTGAAAAGAGACAAAAGTCTTATGGAGTGGAAATAACCTCGGAGCAGTAGAAGGATGCTTCTTAATTAATTATTGACGATAATTAAGTTGAGGAGATTTGACATTTCCTTTCAGACTCTCTGAGGAGCTAAGAACTCCGACGTATTTTGAAGTACTCTATAAAAGGTATACATGAGCCCTGTGGGTCTGTACCAAATTGTCAATAATGGTGGTCACCACCACATCACTGCTGGCACATTTTCCAAGACGAAATAAATAATTCACATCATTTCAGAGTCGGGCTGAACAGTCAACGATGTCATTACGAACATGAGATTGTTGTAAAACTAAATAAATTATACGCATATATTATGTATAACCTAGATGTAGTAACCATTGGCCATTTTAAACATTTAAACTTGAAAAGTCTTACAAATTGACAGGATTCAAAAATCTTGTTCTTGTAGTTTACACCGTTCTTGTATCTTAATATTGTTTAAACAAATTGGAGACTTGAGAGTAAATATTTGAAAGCGAAATTAAAATCTCGACGAAATCTAAGAAGCTTGTTTAAAGTGCAATTAATTTTAAAACTAAAACCACTGAACGATATAATAAAGAAAAAAGAGAGAAAGCAGTAGTGAAATGGCAAAAGTAGGCTTAGTTTTATAAATGTCTATGTGTGTATGAGATAAGATTCAAAAGATCTCCATCTGATGAACTTTGACGAGTTGAGGAGTTCAAGATTAGAAAATGTGAAGATAAGACCAAACTCAAAAAGTACAGATGAAAAGAGTGCATAGCTAGATACTAATGTTGAATCTTCCTTCTTGATTTTCTGGAATCCAGACAAGACTTTCTACTACAACTTTCACCACTACCGACTGTCATAAAATATTCCCTCGTGCCTGAATCCAGGATAATAATATTATCATCTTTACACCCAGTTGAACTTGGAACTAGGAAATTTAAGTCTTTCTTAGCAAAGTTGCTATCCTGAAAATGCTTCCAGTATTTTTTTAAGTGAGACGATGGTTAAAAGCATTAAGGAAATTGGCAATGAACCGCTTAAGAGATAAAGTCAGCAAAACCAAACTATTAAAAAAAGTTTTCTTAAAAAGGAAAATCCCCTTGAATAAAAAAACTGAATTCATTCTCTCTTAACCGAAGTTACTAAATAAATAAATAGGCATTATGCATATTATAAATACTAAGATTAAGAAAGGTTGTCCTAGACTTTGTGAAGGATCTCTAAAGGTGAGTGCCTTCATGTGTAAAGTTAGAGATTTTGTCCTCCATTTACATACAATTGCCACATCCAACGACCCAACTTACAATTTCTTCTTTCTTTAGTACATAAATACATCAAGTTATTTAAAGGTAATGTGATACGAGATATGCCTTTATCATTCTTACAAAAAACTGCAAAAGGCTAAGGGATATTAAAACGACTTGTAGAAAAATGAAGAAAGAATGTACACCGTTTAAATATAACGTAAATAGGCTACTATATTTTAAAACCAATTCCACATTTCTAACAAAATCGTTGCTCTTGATTAAAACTGTAATTCGTTTCAATTCAAATACATATCTGTTGCTTATAAATTAACATTTTTAAATTGAAACCCGACAGACAAATCTTAATTAAAATATTTCAAAGAGACAAGACCGGATTTAAATAAACCAATTGTACTTACCTCTAAAGATGAACAAAGACTAGTAATAATACCTTTCGTCTAAATAAACAAGCCTGAGTCTCAAGTCCGGAAGGCATTCATTTAAATATCTTCTTTTTTTAACAAAAAAATCTACAGACAAAAACAATTTGAGAATATTCTAGCTTTCTCCTAGACTCCTAGACAAGGAATTAATTCCGTGCTTCCGGACAATTCCAAAGACTTTTACAAACACAAAAGATTTTCTGCTTTGTTATAAATGAACTTCAGTTTATAAAAAAAGATACCCACACAACATGCAGCATAACATCTACATATCAATATGAAAAATGTTGTGGTCGATGTTTAGTGAAGTTTTTATGAAGGATGGAGATTTATTATTTGTGACTATTTTGTGAATTAATTGTGAATGAAATGTGCCTAATTTTAGATGAAAATTAAATGATAAAAACTGCAGAGAGTTTAATAACAAAAGAGTAGTACTTTAATGGAAATTTTGAAGTAAGAGAAGAGACAAAATATCGAATGGTAAATGGACAAAGCTCGATTTTACAATGACAATTAGTACAGGGATTTGTGT
>JAQGBQ010001800.1:0-10303 GCA_034698485.1 Vertagopus arboreus
AAATAAATAAACGTTCTTTGCATAATATATAGAAAGGGTTAAATTAAAATATGTTCTTAAAATCTCAGGCCGGAGGACCTCAAGACCCACCTATAATGACTAAAGTGAGCTCGATAAAGGCAAAGCCGAACGGGAATGAAATAAAGCCGAAAATGAAATCTGAAAATAAGGAAGAAATCAAGCCGAATGGGCCTAACGGGTAAGATCATCTCACATCTTTGGAATTGATTGATATAATATTAAGAAACCAGCAGGTTTAGAGCTTGAAGTAAATAAGCAACCCGTCAATTTTGTTTATTTGTTCAGGAAAGTGAATAAAGAAGGTAATCCATTTGAAGAAGAAGAGTGGGACGAGTATTCGAATAATGACGGAGCGTTGGTTGACCGTGGAGAGCCAGGTGTTCCTGTCAGAGCGTTGTACGATTATGATGGAGCAGAAGATGACGAACTGACATTCAAGCAAGGTATATACTCTAGACTTCCATCAATAATAATAAAATAAATGTCAATTTCTGACATTATTAAAATAATATGTCTAACAAATTCTTTAAATTTTTTAGGCGAAGTGTTCGAGAAATTGGAAGATGAAGATGAGCAAGGGTGGTGCAAAGGAAGAAAAGACGGTCGAGTAGGATTGTATCCTGCTAATTATGTGGAGGTCGTGCCGTGAATTCTATGACGTCAGCCGCAATTGTATTTCACCTGTTTTCATTCAATGAAAGTCATGAAAATATTATATCACCGTCGTAGCAGATGACAAAAAATTGAGAGGACTTATCTAGACTTATCTATTCTTGAAGTAGGGTTGTTCAGTAATAATAATAATAATATATACATGAATTTAACTAACGGATATTCTAAACGCGGAAATCAAGATCCAAAACTACGTACGCAATTATTTTAGTTAACTCTAGTAACCATTTTCAAGGGGGTGTAGACTGTTCCCTTAACAAAACAAAACATGTACTAAACTTAAAATACTCTTAGACTACGTCCCGTCAAAAAAACCTTATTCTCTCAGATGGCAAAACAAAAGTTGTGTGACATTTTCTTGTTCCACCAACACAAAAGTATTAGGCGTACCTCATTAAAATTAAATCTATTACCTATTATAAAATATCTGAACTGATTGTACTAAGAAACTATTAGGGTTCCTAAATAGGTAAACGCTTTTCTCTTGAGGATATTAAGTTATCAATAGTGAGATTTGAGTCCGAGATTGATTTGAACTTTACATACAGTCCTTTATTTCAATACAATTGGTTTCAACTACTTCAAAAGTTTCAATTAATATCTACATCATGTCAAACCATTGTTCTCAAAAAGCCTCCAATGACGTTATCAATCATTGAAATCGACTGTATTATTATTATTATTATTATCATCATTATTATATTATGATAAACCTGAAAGAGTTTTGATTAAAGGCTTTGCAATAAGAAATGCATATAAAAAGTATCTCAATCATATTTGGAAGATAACCAAGCTGATTTCAGTGAAAGTCAATGGTTTGTGTCGGTAACTTTCTGATTCCTCGTTTCATCCCCAACAACTTTTGTCTTAGTCTTAATATATTATAATGATAACAAAAAAGCCTCATATGAAAGCATACAATTCCAGAAGAAGAGTCAGATAGTCTCTAGACCTTTGGGTAGAAATAGATTAGAAAACGGCGTTGAGGAAAATGCATGCAATACTACATAGAAGATACTAAAAAGAAAGCTTGGAATACGTAATATTTTGTGAACGTAAATTGTACATACGTAATTATAATGTCACGTGTCAACCTACATTTAGATTAATAAGCCGCAGGGATGTTATTATTATTACCTTACACCTGAATTATTTTTTAAACTAAAGCTAATTGTTGATTAATAGAGATGAAGAAGGAATGTAGCAAGCATGCAAAATAATCAACAGGTCTTGGTCTATAGTTTTAGAATTATTATTTAGATAAGCCCAGCGCCTTGTACTAGGCCAGTTATTTCTTCCTAGATGTATCCCGTTTACTAATGGATACTGAAACACGTTTAAAATTGATTGTTAAACTATTAAATTATTTCTTGGTATATGCAGTGAGCGACTGAAAATAAACGCAAAGTGTATGAATTCAAAACTCTTCTTCAAATTATTCATCATCATTAATTCACAATAGTAATTGCTTTCATAAACTTATTGTATCATTTGGTACATGCAATAATAAAATCAGAATATATTTGTTGGTATTTTTAAACATTGTAGTTTATTTATTTGGTCGCAATATAAAATGTTAAAACGATCAATATGCATATTAAATCATCATCTGTCTGTATATACCTAAAGATGGTAAATATTCTATTTATAAAATGAATTCGTTTATTCAAGAGGGTAAGGTTTTAACCTGTGAAAGTGCATAGAACTTATTGCATCCGGAGTCCTATTATTGAGTTTATCCCACATCAAATCAATTCCTACCATCTCACAAGGATAGTAATCTACTTTTCAATTTGAAGTGACAATGTTAATAACCTTACTTAAAAAACATTTCAGATAATATTATGCTTTTACTTTATCCCATAAGTACAGATCCGTGGAAATCGAATCCATCGCTGCTGATCTTTTCGGTATAAATTCCTCTCTAGTAATTAGGTCAGACTTAAAAACAAATTCATATATTCAAAAGAAATTTTTTATAATTTAAAAAAAAGAAGTTTACAACTCTAAATAAAGCAGAAATCAACCAACACAAAATCTTTAAACATGCTTTAAAGAAACCATACAATTTGTATATTAATTTTGTCACAAATCATAAAACTACGAATAAAGAAAAGAAGAATTAATAAGACAACTAATGTTCATTCTGACGAATTTCTGAAGAAAAATTTACACCCCAAAAAATCCACAGTGACAACTTTTTACTTAAGTACCCGCACAGCATTGCATTACGAATAACTTTTCACATGAAACTCAGTCCATTAAAGTCAGTTGCTACGTATATAACTCAACTCTCAATTACACACAACTGAGATTATTTTGACTCTGCCAACTTGTTCTCAGTTTGTCGAAATACCACTACGGATATCTCGAATATCTCGCAGCGTCAATCGTTCATTGAGCATGATTCTATATCCACGAAATAATACTACATAAAGTCGATTTTAAATAACGTGACTATCCTTACACCCTTTCTTCAATTAAATATATAAATATTACTCTATTATTTCTTATTCTATCGTTTACTGTCTTTCGTTATTCTATTATAACTTATCAGGATCGTTTCGTTTCTTGCGATATTTGCGCTGTCTTAAATCTACCATTCCCATACGAATTCGTTAGTTCATAAAGGTAACGGTACCGAATAACCTAATAGCGGACAATTGTGGTAGACGTATAGCTCCAAAAGTCAATGTGATTAATAATATGTAGTTAATAATATCATAAAGTCAACTTAATACTCACGGGTTCACTCCAAAAATACGATTCCCCACAAAAAAATCCGAAGCGAATCCTGAATTTTTGTATATTTACAATCGTAGACAGCAGAATTGTAATCTGAGGTAACATATTGGAAAACAATTATTAATTAATCTAAGCGGATACATTATTCACTTGCTTCCATATTTAATTATTTGAAGACGACAGTTCGAATACTTTACGGCATATCTACAATGACAAAAGGGAGTTGTAAGGAAGGTGAGAAATGTAACTCCAGACGTCGTATCAATAATTCCAGTCGTTATTAGGAGGAAGAAAAATATCATAAAGGTCAATGTGCAGGCATAAACGTTGAATTTGTACTTTTTCATTTTCTACTATCAGACATTGGTGATGATAGTCCGGTTAGTTTGGACACGAAATCTAAGCTGTTATCGCCCATCATTGACTGAAAGTTCATATCACCCTGAAATTAAGAGCATTAAATTGTAAAAAAAATTTGGAAATAAATTGATTGAAAATAAGCTTTGACAACTTACCTCCGATAAACCAGACGGTCCACGAGCAGAGTCGTAGCTGCCAAAAATACTGCTCAATGACATCTCCCCGGGCTAAAAAAAACAAAATCAGGTTAAACACAACAGTAACAAATAATGAAAAAATAGAGTTTAGTGGATATTTTTTCACCTCTAAATGCCATGGAGTTTCAAAATTGGCGAGATTGGATAACCCAGAAGGGTTTTCGGAGGTAGAAGATAAAGACTGAAACGCAGGGTCTGATTGTGGTTTAATTGAATTTTCTGGTGTAACGAGATCTTTCATCAGCGATTTTTGTCCTGAGTTTAGAATATCTAAAGGGATTAAATACAAGTCATTAAATATTGATACTAAAATTGAATTTTATTGAATTAGTAGCTGGTTTCATAGGAACTTACTGCTTAGACTCAAACTGCAATTTGAATTCTCCAAGTCATCGATGTGGAGATCTGTATTGATACATTCATTAGCAGCCATTCGAGCAGATTCTGGAAGTGATATTTCCATGAAAGACGAAAGGGAAAGACTATCCATGTCACCCGCCGCCATATTACTTCCATTTTCCTGTCGACGAACCTTCAGGAGATCTTCAAAGTCGTTAGAACTGCAACTTATTGATCCAGGAACAGAGCCTACGAATGATTCATACATTCCAGAGCCACTTTGTTTTAAGGGATGGTCTTTCTTCTTTCCTAAATCTTCTGATGAGTCTCGAATGGCTGTGGAATTAATTGTGCTACTATTGCAGACTAAGGATGGTAAAACATTTGCTGTTGGGGAACTTAATGTAATAAGAACTGAAGACAGGCCAGGCCCATTGGATACCATTCCGGAAGTAGCAGTGGATGACACTGACGGAGTAACTGATGCCACTTTTGGTAACAGGGGAAGAACTCTAGGAATTACAACCCTTTTGAAGTTTGGCCGTCGTCCGAGGCGCCTGTTGCCTTTTGGTAGATCCAAAAATGGTTTTGGGGGCATAGTTTTATTATTTTCTTCCACTACGCCAACAGTTTCTTTAGGTCTAACAGCTATTTGAATCGACGAAGGTTTTCGAAACGAGGATGACTGGTCTTTGTTTATTATTTCAGCTGTAACAACATTGCCAGAAATGGGAATGATGGATTCCTTAGAACTCTGCATGTCCAAAGGTGTGGAAACGCAGTTCAGTTTAGTAGAAACCTCAATTGTAATAGTAGAATCCCGATGAATTTCTGAGTTGATAGCATTATTGTTAGAATTCAAATCACCTTGGGTGACTAATATACCCCCAGTAGAATTTGTAGTTATTGAAGCCGAAGATGGAAGGACCGTAGCTTTGATATTCGGTGGTAACGATTGTTTTTCTAAACTAAGCTCTCTTCCAGACTTCATGGCAAGGGAATTTGGTTCTAGCATGCCTTTGCTCACAGGTATTGCTAGAGATGATTGCAGTTTTACAATTTTATTGTTCCCACAGCTCGAGCTTCGGTTTTGTTTATCAATAGCTTTGTTGTTGAGCATATCATCAATTATTTGCTGGTTTTCTTGGATTAAATTATTATCGATTTCGATCACAAGAATGGGCTGCATTTCCCCTGGTGAATTTTGATTGTTTTCTGCCTTTAAACAGCTACCTGGGAAGGTGTCAACGAAGCATCCGGCAGAAATTTCCGGACCAGAAAGATTCACAGCGGTAGGGTTTGAAAAACCAGTTTGTTGTTGTTTTTGTTCTAGTACAACTTTGATGGAACCTGTGTCTGTAGAAGAAGCTATTATTCCTGGCGACAACTGTTCTTGAGTGAAAAAGTGACCCTTATTTTTTAAAAGTGACTGGCAAGGGGCTAAAGCAATGTTGTTCAATGCACCGGGGGTCAAGCTCTCTTTCGAATGGCTTTGCAGATTGACTGGAAGCTCCGCTTTAGTCCCACATTTTGAGCAGTTTATGAGAGGTCCATTATTCACTACGAACGAACTGTTTAAAAGTGTTGCTTTTGATCTAGAGGTCTTCTTTTTCTTAAGGAGACGAGCAGTTGTGATCAATCTCTCTAACAAGTTACGGCTTCGGATATCTTCAAAGTCATCAGCTATAGAATCCCAGGAATACTCGAAACATAGCTTCTCTGTCTGTCCAAGCTAAAAATTATGTTTGCATTTGTTATTATTTGCAATTCGTTAATTCTACAAATACTTTAAAAATTTAATTTTAAATTAAATTCTCACCATGAGATAAACTTCGCCCAGAGTCATCACTCCAGCTTCTTCAGCTGTCCAGCCCAACCTAATTCTGTCGTCGTCCCAAACGTGTGATACGAAGTTTTCGGACTCCGTAGGTTTTCCCGATCCACAAGCACATAATTGCTCGTCAGCCTCCATATGTAATTGACAACCGATGACAGCATCGTCAGCATCATGATCTATATCATCGTTATCCGTTTCGGTAGTGGCATTAACAATCTCAGCATCCCTAATTCCCAAAACGTCTTGTCTCTCTTCATTATCCTGCCATCGTTTCTCGAATCGCATCCAGGCCATTTCGTTTGATTGCTCATCTGGAAATCGTACATCCATGTTTGTTGTTTTTGAGCTGCTGCTCGCTTGACAATTAGCAGCAACGAATTGAGATTCCACATCACTATTATCATCCAGCATGGTATAGTCTGATACTTCTACAACTGGTTTGTTTGTTAGACTAGGTAAAGGACAGTGCGGGTCACTTATTCCGGTTGGACCACTTCCGCCGGACTGCTTTCTTTTACGCTTAAGTTTATTCGCGGCTAGCTCCGATTCATAAATTCTTTCTTTACTCAGGATATGTTCAGTGTATGCTTTTAGACATATTGTAGTTGAGCTGGTGTTTTCAGCTACTCTAAAAACTGGAATATTAAGTTCTCTTGTGTCAATTGGAATAGCTCTCAGTCGACAACGAGGTTTCCCAAATACAGTAGAAAATTGTTCCTTCTGTAAAGTAACAAATATACGTATTAGAATATTCAATTATTTAAAAGTATTTTAAAAATACAAAATAATAAGAGTTTTCCTACCAGACGGTCTTCATTTCTCTTCCACCTGTCTTCAAAATATGTTATAACAGAGGCCAACGTTCGCTGGAGGGATACGTGTACTTTTACACGAGGATTGTGTGACACACTTTGAACCGCTCTCCAAGTTTTACCATCTCTTGGAATGAATTCAAGGCCAAGCTTGTGAGGAACTCGAGTGTGCTCTACGTCTTCAAGTCCATTAAGTCTTTTGAGCGCTCTACAGACAGGCGTCTTGATTCGACAAGTTTTCCCCCTAAACTTAATAGAAGTTGTACCGTTTTCTACCAACTCACAAAGTTTTACAGCCGATTTGGAATTCAACACTCTTTGTTTCTTTCTTAACTCTCCATAATTTATCAATCCGTACAGCTCTTGACTGGCTTTCTTCATATCTGTAGATAAATAAACATGATCAATGTCATCATGAAAGAAAAAACTCGTTTACTTCTATAAACAAAACATTAATGGGTACATACCTGAAGGAAATCGCAAATGCTTGGAAAGTTTATTCCAAGTTCGGTAATAAAAATGCCGGACCTGATCCTTGTTCTTTGGAGCATATTGACTACATGCACTAGATTTACTCCTAGGTTTGAGTTTGGTTGCAAGGTAGTTTTGAATGGCATCAAAATCTTTTCCAAATTCATTAAGAGCTTCAAAAAATAATTGCTTGTCTTCAACACTCCAGAGCTCCCAGTTCCGTTTCTTTCGCTTTTCTTCTAAGCCAATTGAAGAACTGATAAAAGATGGTCCGGTATTATCAGATGTATTATGACAACCAGGTGGATCGTCCAAATTAAGAACAAGTGTGTGCTTATTGCTTCCTCCTTTCGAGACATTATGGATGACACTCGACGACGAACAAGTTCCAGCCAATAATTGACAATTTGCCTCTACAGCTAGAACTTGTTTGCTAGGGGATGCTTCCCTTCGCAATTTTTCTTGCTTTTCTTGAACCCGTGCACTGCATCTTGTGGCTGAAATAATTGGATTGGATTTTAATTAATCTTATTCATAACCTTATTTACAATTGTTTTTGGATGACAAGTCATTGCTTACCACTGTTGCTCAGCCCTCTTATTAGTGGGGATATGTTGTCAAAATCCAATTCCTCCTGGCTGTCACAGTCATCACTGTAATAAAACCACATTTCCTTAATTTAACTCTGTCATCCTTAATATCCATCGATTGTAGATTTAATTAATTTTAACTGATACCTTTTCTTGGCTCCTGATTCATCTGTTTTTGAGAAACTGCCACTCCGCTTCCTCTTCCCCATAACGTTTTTCTCCAGACTTGTGTTCACCTTTTGATATTGCTGATCTTCTGCCTCGGATATCCCAGGCCCACCATGTTGCATTTAATTGCCGTCCCACACCCCCACCGCCGTCACTACTTCTTATAAATCTCAAATCTCTCGTCCGTTAAATAAAACTATTCAGCAACAAGCACCCATTGACTACATCTTGAAAACAATTTCACATTTCCATCGCCAACTAAACAAAATCCAGGTTGCAAATTCAAACACAAAGATTAAAAAAATGTACAATTTACAATTTGAATAAGATATTCAAACTAGAACTTTGAACTTACTTTAACTATCTTGAATCTTGTTCGTCCGCTGGGGGTAAAAAAAATAAATCCAAAGTGTGTTCGTTTAGATCGAGTCCTTTTGCGTCTAAATCTCGGGTTTATACCAGATTTGATAATAAATATTGAATTAAATTGGTGTAATTAAATTGAAAAGAGTAGTGTGTAGAAATAACAGAATGTCAGTCAGATCATAAGAAGTAGAGTATGTTTTTTTTTCGAGGGAGGAATGTTTACGAAGGATTTCCCTTATAAAATTTTACTTCGAATTTCGTCTCGAACGGAGGACACAATCTCTCGATTCCCCAGCCAAACTCGCACTACTCAATGCAAAAATTACTTTCTCCACTTTCTCCATCTTGTTCCTTCAACAATTCCTCAAGTTACCCTATTCATGCACCTTCGAATCTCCTTTATTCTTTTGTATAGAAAAATTTTAAAATCTAGTCGTTTGTGATCATGCAAACGCATAGATAAATTAAAAAATGCTAAGCTATTGATTCCGTTTTAAGAGAAAGTCTTTTTTGATTCTTAATAATTTTCAGATGTCCATATTCATCAAAAGTATACTGCACGATTTAGACTTTCTCATAATACTGAATCAAGAAGCTATTATCAAAGTAAGGGGAAAAAAGTAAACTATCATCAATTTTGACATATGATATACCATTAGAAATTTCAGTGCGGAATCCAATATGTTAAGGACCCTAAGTCCCCGAGATTTTGAGATATTTGCAACAAAAAAAACGCTTTATATACACTGTTCCACCATAAAATTCCTACGTTTTTTAGTTAGTTGTTAATTGGTACTGGGATCTATGTAGGATTAGAGAAAAGTTGCAGGGAAAGCAATAATAAATCTTTAATTCGCTTTACAAATATAAATACCGCAAAATATTGTTATTAATTATAAATCAATGGTTTCTAATTATTTTCGAAATTGGTGGTTATAAACCCTTTAAAAATACAAAAATCATCCAGATTTAAGATAGATTCAAAAATCATACATGTAATATGCATAGACAAAACGCAATGAGATGCAATGAACTAATTTAAAAAACTAGATTTTTTTTGATTAAAATCCAGACTCTAAGTGTCTAATAAACTGTAAACCTAATAAAAATAAATCATGAATTGAAATGAATGATAATGACGATGAGACCAATGACCAGACGTGCAGACGAGGTTGTATCTAAGTAAGAATTCACATGATGAAACACGTCCGTCGACCTTGTCCTTCAAAAACTGTTTTGATAGAGATTCCTCAAATAAATCAATCTGAAAATCTACATACGAGATTATTCCTTACATCAATGACCTGATGAAATGAAGCTAGAATTCTTATTAGAATCTAGAATTGAGCTTGATTCACTATTTTTTCCGTGTTTTTACACCCCTGGAAGAAATCCCAAAAGGATTTAAAACTGGGATATACAGTACAAAAAAAAATGGAAATGCGAAGGACCCGTTTTAAGAAAAGACCAATGCAAGAATGGTCGCAACGCATGTCATCCAAATGTTATGGAGAAAGCACGTTGCTCTCTCTGCTTTCTCTTCCAAAAAGTCACACAAAATAATATGCTTCATCCACCCTGCTTGTTCCGAGTATTCATTTCATACACGTGGTAAATATTAGTATTAACAATAATATTATTTTTAAAGCATGCGACTACATGTTTTAATAGACGTCATTATCCTGGCTTCATGGAACAATGAGCACGGTTGGTTATAGTACTAAA
>JAQGBQ010001801.1:0-10301 GCA_034698485.1 Vertagopus arboreus
GGCACCGGGATTCGAACCCGGGTTCTGTTGGTCGTATGCCGGTTAAACCGTTGATACGCTACAACTCCCCTCCTAATGTATAGCACCATAAATACCAAGTTCTCAATATTCTTGTAAAAATATTGTAGAATCTCTGAGATCGTAATCATTGTGAGTGTAATTTTTCTTATGAAGAGAAATGCCTATCCATTTAAATAAATAATAAGACCATAATAAAATTGTATTTTTCTTAAATCATTTTGTCAATAGTTTTTGAAAGTTTTAAGAAGTTTACCGATGACCACAATGTAATCTACCATTGATGAGAAATTAAATATTTCATTTAAATAAGTATGTCGGCACCAAGATACATATTATTTATTTGATTTGCGAATTTGTTTATTTGTTTGAAGATTTTTTTTAAAGCTTTTAAAATAAAAAATAAAACATTACTACGCGTTTATTTATCTGTTTTGGCATGTCAAATTTTGAAATTTAATATTGTCACCCTTCATTTTTTATTAATTCTTAGAAACTTGTATCACCAGTCAAAATATTATAGGTTAGAAAACTGGGAATTACTGGTTTTAATTTTTTTTAAATTAAAAAGAAACATACGTGCATTGTAAATTCGGAACTGTCAAACTCTTTGGGTATTAAATCCTGATTTATTTTTACAAAAACAATAGAAGTTCTTAAATGTTAATTCATTTTTTAAAAAAATCTAAATTTGAATATTTTACTTAAAGGAAATAATTTATAAAGGAGACAAAAGGTAGAGTTTTGTTTTATATACCACATCAGGATACTGGAATGACCCAAAGAAGAAGAATCTGCATCATAAAATTATAAGGAAGAATTAGGTCAAACTTTTCCTATGTTACGATTATTATATTTCACCTATGACCCATATCCATTGTTATAAACATAGGAGACTTCTGCCCTGTTAATAAAATATTTGTAGAGATGTTTACTTTTCTAGCATTTGTTTTATATATGTGAGAGTGCATATGAAAAGGGACCTAGATCCCAATTTGAGACTTTGGCGACAATAGACTAGTCAAATTCCACGTTATTTTACGCGTAATTTTCAACTTAGTTCATGTCGATCGGATAACCGCAAACGAAGCTATGGATTTTTCAACAATCTTTTTACTATTGTGACAGATCTGCTTTCTTTTACTTTTTTGCTATTATCCAAAAAGTAAGATTTGGCAGCTAGGTCCCTTTTCATATGCACTAGCATATATCGTATATTTGTACTTGAGTCACAAAGTTCGGTTCACGGAGTTCAGTTCCAATGTCTCAATGTCATCTCTTATTTAGTCTCAATGTCGGACTGATAGGAACAAAAGACGCATATCAACATCGACATTATTTGGGTTAGTGCCTCTAATTTTGTGATTCTCAGGGTTCATCAAACAGTTTTATTTCACCTTTTGAATAATTTTGTGCGAATCTTATCAAAATTATTGTAATTTTTGGTGGCAATTTCTGATACACGTTTTAGCAAAAATTCGACACAACGTCTCAGAGTCAGTCAGAGTGTTTTGAGGCATGAATTCGTCAAAAGATATAAACTCCCTAGAGTTATTTGTCTTAAAAAGTTTTGTTGACATTTCTCATCGAACCCTGAGAAATCCTATGGTCTCGAAAAAGTTTCAACTTACTTACAAAGAAATGCAATCGATGTGTCCTTCTCATCTCCGACTCCGCACTTACATTTATGTAGTATTTATTTAGTATCTAGTATCGCAAAATTTGAGCCAAATATAGAAAGCTATTTGATAATCATTAAATGGATATGCTGATGAAATGTTAAGAAAAAGGAAGAAGGATTGACAGAATTGACACTCGAATATGAAAGAAATTTCATGATAATTCATTGTTTATGAGGATTTACAAATCCACCAGGTTAGATCATTTATTTTTGTACAAAAAGGATAAAGTGATAAATGTTCAGGACCATATTTTTAAAAATAAAAATTATTCGAATTTTGTCATTTAAAAAATAAGGTTACATTCTGTTTAAAATTAAAGAATTTATTACAAGTTCAGATAAATTAATTTTAAACCATATTAAGTAAAATAGATCAATGTGCACTATATTACAAGCAACACTTGACTCAATAAGGACGAATATCGTTAAAAGAAGAAAGAATTCACAAAAACAGAGAGAGATTCTTATTAACCAAAGTCTAAATGCCTTCGATTCTGGATCATCTTGATAAAGACTTTATAGCACTGATTATACAAAAACATAAAAAATAAGTTGTACTAGACAACTTTATCCGTTTCTTTTGGCAATAAAATGTATTACTTTAGATTACATACACATCATTTCATTCCTTTATAAGCATTTCATCCCAATTCACTTAATTGGCAAATATCCTTCGAAAATACCAAAATTTTTACTAGTATGTCTTGACAAAGAATGGCCAGATTTTTTGTAAAAGATCTATTTACATTTTTATAATAAAAATTCTGGAATTTGTTGGAGTGTATTGTTTTATCATGCTTGTCTACTTGTATGGGATTTTTTTTTAAATTCGTAGATTCCAAGCTTTACATACGGGTTTTCTTTAAAGTTTAAAGATAAATTGAAATGAAGTTTACCTTCAACCTTAAAAAACTACTACAAAAACTTAACTAACCAAATCAAGCCGATTCTGTTTCAAAGCTCAAAGGACTAATGACCTAAATTCTCAAGTCAATTCCATATATTTTTGGATTATTTTACGGTTAGCTTTTTGAATAATCTAATCTGAATCATTTCCCGAGGATATAAAATCCAGAAAGCCGTAACTAAATCTTTAGATCTTTGAACACGATGAACCGTGTGTTATTCAAATTTGAAAAGTACATATATTTATAGATTCTCGTTCAGACATTCTCTTATGGGAAACTAGAAATAGAGTCCCGGCAGAGCCGAGCAAAAATTAAAGGTCAGGGGTCATAAAATAATTTTCGAGGACTCTATCAGAAACATTTATGTAAAATCCACATTTAGATGGGGTGTACTTTCCCCTTTAAACAACAGTTCGATTGACTTCCTGTCCAAATAGGACTATTTCTAAGTATTTGAATTTTTTCGGAGTCAAGGGTCAATATTTTGAAGAAAAAAATGGAACAAAAGTTTGCCTCATTAAAACGTCGGTTCGAATGACGTTCTTTTTGTCCAAATGGAAATGAAAATTAAGCATTTAACCTTGTTTTGACCTATTTAAAGGTCAGAGGTCAATATTTTGTAAAGCATCATAATTTGATCACTTAAATCCTCGATGAGCTCGTTGTCATGAGCCAGTTAGATTTAAAATAGGATGTGTGGTTAAAGAGGAGTAGCATACAACAGACAGACACACATTTTTTTTCGATTATGTATAAAGATTCTCGTTCAAACTCTCTTATGGGAAATGCCAACGGGTTTTGTTTGCATATTTACTTTAGCAGATTTCCGGCAATTTCGGAGAAAGGAAGTGAAGCAGCAATCCATGAAATTATAAAACTAATTGCCTTAAGCAATAAACTAGAGCTTCTTTAGATCTTATGCCAATTATTTATACAATATCCTTCCTTTCTACCTTTCTTGGGATTTTATCTCGGGATCAATTAACTTTCAAACTTTTTGTGTGGGTTTTAAAACAGTTCAATGACATTTTTGTTCTGACTGTATCTAGATTTAATCGATTATTTGATGTTATGAAGTTGTATTTCGTAGATTTATTTAGTTTTTTTAAAATTAAATTTAACTTTAAGCTGAATGCTTTAGAATTTTTAAGAATTTCAAAAGACAGACGCAAAATTAAGCATCAAGCAATTATTCTGTTTTAACCATGGTGTAGCAGTTTTAATGCAGTTTTCTTCTTCAGGTCAAATACAAACTGAGCATTTGCTGTTTTAACATTTTAAGGTCGATATTTCAAAAAAAAAATTCGACAAATGTGGTTAGCCATGGGTTTGAATGATTTTGTCATGTCCAAATCGGATGAAAAATGAACATTTGACGGTGTTTTGACACGTTTAAACATCAGGGGTCAATATTTTGACAATTTCATGGTTCCAATATTAAAATTTAGACAAACAGTTCTAATGATTTCATCAAATTTTAATTCGAATGTGTAGAGAATACCATTTCTACTTCTTGATATAAAAGGATATTCAAGTGAGAAATGTCAAGAACTTTTTTTTAGCAATTTTGAAAGTAATACCGTGCTTAAAATAAAAGACCACATTATGTTAAAAATTGAAACATTTTTCTACAAGAATCAATCGTAGGTCAGATAAACTAATTTAAATGACATTTGATAATACCAGACTCCGTAAACAATTTAAAGTGGACTTGGAATTTTTTATGCCTTTACAGGTGTTGATGCTGATTCAGATAAGACCTTTGGGTACAAAATTCTCAGAAACTAAGTTTTTGAAATTGACCAGAGGTGGGTATTTTTCGAGTGTTTCTGAGCGTTTTTTTCTTCAAAAGTCAGTTACTACAAGTCCTTAGTGCGAATTTGCTTAAATAGATTTCCATTTGCATTTGTAAGATTTCTAATTTTACCCTCAGTCTCTTGAACATTTCAGGATTACTTCAATGAATCTAGAATTTATTTATGTATGTATTTATTTACAGAGAAGAAGATAGCTTTGAGCTCGTAAATGAATATTTATGCTTTGATTTCCCAGTAGTTCTTATATACTCCTACTGCTGCTTGATTAGAAATCAAATATTTATTTACATTTATTCCCGTGTCTATGTCATTAAGTTGAATAATGTTGACTCATGACATGGCATGATACTTGTGGCTTATTTCATTAAATGTGCAAGCGTTCTATTTGACTTTTTTTATATTTGTGAGAGTGCATATGAAAATGGACTTAGCTGCCAATTTGACACTTTTAAGACAATTGTCTAATCAAATTTCACGTTATTTTACGCGTATTTTTAAACTTATTTCATACCGATCGGATAACTACTAAGGAAGTTATGGATTTTTCAAAAATCGTTTTACTATTGTGGCATATCTGCTTTCTTTTGCTCTTTTGCCATTTTCCAAAAAGTGGGATTTGACAGCTACATGTCTCGTTTGATATGCACTAGCTCCTAAATTTATGTTATAGAAAGGCAGATTATAATTTAAAATAACCACAACCACAGGTAACTAGATCCCTTTGAAACTCTTGAGGTTAATTATCCTTCTCAGAAATTATAGTTAGCACGTTTTACATATCAACAAGGTTACTAGATCAGTTTTTCAATTTAAGATACAAACACTAATGCCTCGAATATTCTCCGCCGGATGTAAACCAAAGTAGAATTTTTTCTGGAATGCAATAATACGGGTGACTAATATTAAATTTTCTATTAGATACTACAAATTCATTTAAAAATGGTTTAATTTTAGAGGACAATTGCGAATAATTAACTAGTTAATTAATTATGAAATATTCTTACAGGAATTCTGATTTAATAAAAGCGTATGAAAATAGTTAAACAAAATCCAGCAAAAAGTTTATTTCAGTAAGAGAGAGGGAAAACAAAAATACAGTTTTTTGGGGTTTTCGGTTACATCAAGTTTTTAAACCAAGAAATAATATTGACATTTATTTATTTAAAAGTGCATTTTTGAAAGCACATTTTTGTGTTTCAAAAAGGGGGTTTTTTTAAAAAAAAAACTGCCAGTAATACACATACAGGTAATTTTTTTTAAAAAAAATACTCAGTAGCATGAATCTTCCTTTATTTTAAGTCCACAAACTTCTTGTTTGTTTAACAAAGAGCTTATCATATTCCAAGAATCAAGAATAGTTTCAAAGCTTGACAAGTAAAAGTAAAATTAAATGTCACGAGAAAAGAAAGAAAAGTAATATGAAGATTTAAAACCCATTAACTATTCGAAAGAAAAATAAACTTCAAAAGTTACATACATATATAAAACTTTTCTAAACGAAAAAAAAGTTTGTAAATTGTTTTAAATTTATTTATTTAGGAAACTTTGATTCAAGACAGAAACAAGAAAATCGTTTTGTCTTTTAAATCGTAGAGTTTTATTTATTAGTTCAGAAAGAATATGAAACCAGATGTATAAATTATTTTTTTAAAAAAAAAGAAGCGAAAAAAAGGCTGGCACATTTATTTAGTAATATTATAAGTTATTTGACATTTGCAGATTTTAACGAACATTTTATTTTTTTAAATTGTACATCAGATTTATTTTTACAACTTCATTAATTATTTTCAATTTGAGAACGGACTGTTTTTATAGCTTTGTATTCCAAATAATTTTTAAATGCTGTAATGACTTGTATTCATATTGATTAAATTGATTATATTTTTTTACAGATTTTAATCAATATTTATTTAATTGTGTTTTTATTATTCAATCGCGTACTAGTACTTAATAATAATTACATGCTGGTAACCTCTCTAACCCAATCAGCATAGGAAGAGACTCGAGTATAAACGGAATAATTTGGACACCTATTTGGACCGAACGATGCAACCCCGCACAAAAATGAAGGCCCTTCAGGGCTCTCACTTTCTCTGCAGGCCACGGGACCTCCACTGTCACCATTACCTTGAATTTTAATTAAAAAAATATTATTCAGAATATTGACCTTTGACCTTTACGCTAGTGCATATGAAAAGGGACCTAGCTGCTAAATTTTACTTTTTGGATGATAAAAAAGAGCAAAATAAATCAGATATGCCACAATAATAAAACGATTTTTGAAAAATCCATAACTTCGTTTCTAGTTATCCGATCGGCATGAAATAAGTTGAGAATTACGCGTAAAATAACGTGGAATTTGACTAGTCTATTTTCGCTAAAGTATCAAATTGGCAGAGTATCCCCTTTTCATATGCACTCTCACATTTAACTTTCATTATTTAATTAACTTACAAGGAGTGACACCACCTTCCTTTGTTCCAGAACAGAACATGTCCTTGTCTACTGTTGCATAGCCCTTGAATAGTTTCGCACATTGTTGCCAATCGACTAGAGGAATGTCAACTTTTCGCATTTGTTTCACCCATCTTCCATAAGGGTCTGGTCTGCCCCAACCGGTCACTGTTCCGTTACCTAGTTATTTAGAATAAAATATATTTTTATCGATTAGGTTTTTTGAAATTGTAAAACAAATAGCTATTCATCCCTAAACAGCATCTTAGCTACCTAACATTATCAGTGAATTTAAACTATTTGATTGAATTCATGTAGTGTCGTTTAACAAAAAAAAATACCTTTGTTTTTACTTGGAATATCGTATATTATGGTGACAAATATAATTAAAATTTCGTTGTCAGTATGTCCACAAATTCGAAATTGATAGCTTTTTTAAATTTACTAAAATAGCCGGAATATGATATATGTAATTCTACAATAAAAAATGTATACCTTGAACAACATAATCAACAGGTGCGAGTTTAATTGGCTGAACTCTCTCGCTAAGGACTAGTGGAGGATTTAGCTGAAATCAAAAATTATGTAAAAGGATTATCGGAAGTTTATTGAAAATAAAATACTTTGGTGATTTTGGAACGTGTTAAGATTAATTCAGAATTAATTCAAATATCACTTTTTGATTTGATTAAACCACTTGAGAAATTCTCGCTCCTCACCTTCAAAACGGCTATATCGTAAGTAGGAATTGTGCCCATGTCACCATCATGTTTCTTATATTCAAATTGTGGATGAGGTGTAATTTGACTGACACGGACGATTTGTTGGTAACTTGTGACCCCTTTATCAGTAGATTCTAAGTCATGAGTTCCTGCGGTTATCCACATTTTTCTAGGGTTTGCATACGTACCCGTATCTTTGAAGTAGACACAGTGGGCTAAATTTTTAATTTTAATTCACCGTATTAAATAGATATCTTGTAACATGTTTATTAACATTATATTCAAGTTAATCAGTACCTGCTGTTATAACGTACTCGGGACTGTTGTTTCAAAAAAAAAGAATTTTAATTAAGTTTCCAAATTATAGGTACCTACACTGCTTCTCAGCACATTCAATTTGAACAGGGGACCAAAACTTTTTAGCCCGAATCCAATTTTGGCAAAAAAATCTGACGTATAAACCAGGGACTACGGTTCAGGCCCGGGTCGCCGCACTTTTTGCATCGTGTTTTCATGTAATATTGCACATTTAGTGTTCAAATGAATCAAATTAAAATTTCCAGTATTACGAATCTAGATAGTTTTATATATAAAAATATTTTTTGTATAATATTCACTATTGAAATGCAAAGTTACAAATAGTTTTTTTTAACTAAAAAATCGAAGTTAGGCAGCATTTGAAATGTATTGAGTAATGTCATTAAAATTAAGTAATTTTTAATTATTTTTACAAAAAAAATTTGGTAGCTGTAAAAGCCATCTTTCACAATTAAAAAAAAAGTTTTTTGTCCAATAATTACTATCTAAGGGCAAAGTTACGAATATTTTTCTTAAAAACAAAAAAATCTTTTTTTATTAAAATGCTGTTGAGCTTTTTTCGAAACAGTTTTCATTAAAATATAAAAACGATCATTTTAGTCATTTAAAATTAATAATTAACAACTTACCTATAAATTGCACCTCCACATTTCAAGATTTCCGAAGAATTCCAAACATTTTCGATGAAAACCTGATAAGGAAATTCACCAGGACTTGCTGCATCTCCACCGACTATTTTCATATCTAAAAAAAATAGTTAAAAACATAATAAATCTTATCAAAAATATTAATAATCAACTTAAAATTAAATTTGTTTTAAAATAATAAATCTTACCATTATCCGGCTCTGAAAAAGCAATTTCAGCAAAATTTGCCAGTAGTAAACAAAAAACTATATTTCTAATCATTTTTTTCTTCAAAATATTTGATTTCAGCTGTAAGTGCAAAATCGGAATGAGAAAAGTTATAAAAAGATACACAAACTTTTCTCTTATATATGGGAAATCAAAAGACCTAATTCCATTCTTTAAAAAAATATTGAAATGTCGGACTTGTCAGGTATTTTTTTATGAGATTGTCAGTTCTGACAATCGGAAGGAGGGCAACTTGTTTTTTATTGCGGAGAAGCCTGGTTTCAATACTTACGATTATTTAAAACAACATTGCAATTCTATGTACGTAAACTTGCTATGTGATTTACTCATGTCAAAAACATTTTAATAAAATCCCCTGAGTGATCAAATCAGATCAAGTTGTATTGTGTTTATTCAATAGCAATAACAATAAAATGTTTGCAAGTTTTAGCACAAAATGTGTTTCTGAATTGGGAACAACAATACGAGCAAGGTACATATAAATAAATTTGTACTAAATAAATCTGAGTTATTTACAAAATACATATCTTTTTTAAATAAAATAAAATAATTTGTTAAAATTAAAAACTAGTGTATTATCTTAATCCATTTTTCTTCTCTTGCAATCGAAAATCTGTAGTTATTAATTAAATTAAATACACCCCCAAAATGCTTTTATGGACGGCTTTGATATACTAAAAAAATTAATGAAACTAAAAGTAGCAAAATTCATCTTGATTTTTTTGAGTCAACAGTTTAAAGATATTTGAGAACAAAAAAAAATATAATTTTTGTACCAAATATATCTGACTAAAGTTATCTACAAAATAAATATATTTTAAAAATAAAATAAAATAAATTATAACAATTAAAAAATACTATTATTATTATTATTACAAACTACTACGATTAGGTTCTGAAATAAAAAATCTTCAATTTCAACATCCAATACACCAATCTCTTCGTAATTTAATGCTGATTACGAATATGTAAATATATGCCCGCGTCGTTCGGTTAGTTTTTGAGATAATTACCAAAAACCGTGACAAAATCTCAAAAAATCTCGAAAAATCGCTTTTTGGAGCCTTTGAACCACTGTAACTTTTTAGTTAATGTTTTTATCTGAACATGCTAAATTCAAAAATCTTTGTAAAACTTTAGATCTTCTTAACGGCAATACAATATTGGAAATTTCGATTACAGTTTTCAAGATAATTGTCAACAACCGTGACAAAAAATGGAAAAAAATTCCAAATTTTGAATTCAAAACCCAATAAATTTTTTTGAAGACATTCTATTTTAAAGTAAGATTCACTAGTATTTGGGAAATTTATAACTTATTACAATTTACATAACTTTGGATTTAAATATGTAATAGTTTTTGAGAAAAATACGGTATTTTCGAACAAAAAATCTGATTTTTATTTCAATTAAGATATGTTTTTTTTATTTGACTCTAAATAACTTTTTTTTGCATGACATTTTACCACAGATTATTCCAGTAATTTATACGACAGTTATTGCTTAAT
>JAQGBQ010001802.1:0-10301 GCA_034698485.1 Vertagopus arboreus
TAGTATCTAGACTACTGAGTTCGAATAATGCTGTATTAGATAGGTTCTATTCCTTGCTACTTGCATCTCACCTCAAGAGTGAGATGTCTTTTCTCTGCACGGCATTTTTACCAAATACCACTGGTACGTGGATAGGCTTGTTATTCGATGAAAACTTGTTTTGTTTGGATGGCCCATTCTCAGCTTATCTGTCGCTAGAATATTTGATGAATGTTTTGTTTTGCCATCATGAAGTGGCTATCAAAATGTGCCTTGTCACGAAAACATGATGTTGATCTTCATCATGTTATGAATGACGACCATAGAAGTTTCATCATAGTACATCTTTGGATGCCCTAATCCTCGCAAAGTAAAAGTTTACCAGAAACGTAAAAAAGTCTCTCCCTTAGGAATGGCAACTCCCGATTCCCTAATCTGTACACAACAGCTCGTTCTGTACAGAAAGTTACAAAAGTTGATAACGATGGACAAGAACATTTGTTATTGGACAAATTTGACACACTGTCATAATCTAATTTTTCATTTTTTTTTCATGTTCAGCACTAGAGTTTTCCATGGATAGCCAAGAGAGTTTCGAATCCGACAAGAACCCCTCAATTGGAAGCCGTGACAGCAACGACCCACTAGAAGACGATTCTGATGATTCTGGATCACCTCCTGGAGGATCCTTTCAGAATCCCAACAGCCCTTCATTACATTTGCCAAATGGAAATATCACTCCAATTCTGGTATGTGTAATTCACACTTTTTTATTCGAAAACAAAATAATGCACAAACCCACGAGATTTATTTGGACAAGAAACACTACCAGCAGGTGATATTTTGGGTAACATAAGTGCAAGTAAACTATATTTCCATATAGCAACTATATGTTCGGTAATCGAAAACTGATAGTACTGATACCCATGGCACATTCGAAGTCGGATTTGTTTAATCAAAAAGAACATCTGTTAGCTGCCGGTCCATATGAAATACATGTGGATAAGCTAAGAATCTAAAACCGAAAGGACAGTCAATAGTAAAGAAGATCTAGAAAACAGTTTCTTAGTATCTGCATACCCCAAAGCCAATGGGTTTTGGCTAAACTCTTCATTTGTATTCAGAGAGAATAGACTGTTTTGCGTTTTAAAATAAAACTTATGTATCGGTTTGGAGGCGTCTCTTGAGAATTCGAGGTAGATGACAGTCTTATTTATTGAAAATAAGCCAATAATAAGGCAGTACGAAAAAAATGTGGATGTAAAAGGTGTTGAATGGCATTTGATTAAATTGAGTGTTAAATTACAACTAGAATAGCTCTAAAAACAAGACTTCTCTTTTACTTCTTCAAAAATGTAAGGACAGAGTTTTATTACATTTTAGTCGCAGACAATAATAGAAAGACACTTGAGCTCTAATTAATCTTTTACAGAGTTGCTAGTGAGAAGAAGCTTATCTGTAAATCGAGTGATTTGTTTCTTTCAGACTCTCCTAGTTTACAATAAGTATTCTTTAGAGAAGGAGGGGTTGAGAGCATTAGGACTTTCACCAAGACCAACCTAGCAAAAGGAGTGATAATTCTTATTAGTGAAGAATAGGCTATTTGTCTTGACCAGTAGGGAATACCGACATTGGTAACTGAGGAAAGACCTGCCCCTGACTGTGGCGGAAATGAAATGACTTGGGATCTTGGGATCTTTGTTAGTCATTAATTAGGAGCCTGTTAGTTATATAGAAATTGTAATAGACTTATATAACATGTCATATATATACCTGTAGAAGAAAGTAGAAAAGAGGTGGGACGTATAACTTCCTATAACATGCCTGTACTTTCACTAATGAATACTTTTGGATGAGTTCAAACGACTCGAGAAGAAAGCCTCATATTCCAGCACTATTTATAGTTTAGACTGCTGAATAGCTCTACGAGAGTTAGGGAAAGACAGAATACATCAAGTGATTTAATCAATGATGAAAGCCTCCGGAAACCCACCACATGGTGTCAGATTCCAAGCAAGGTTTTCCGAACTCCCAAATGGTCCATGAAACTGGTGCACAGGGCTTTGAATTTATCACTCAAAGCAGCTTACCGTAATAGAGCATGTTGAGAGCATAAAATGGATGGCTTTAAGTACTGAAGACCTCGATTGAAGTGGGAATGAATACTAAAAAGCTAGACGATTTTATTTCTTCATGTGACAATCATACGTGTCTATATCAATGCCCGTTGGCAGTAATTACTACCAGTAAAATGGAGTGTTGGCAAATTCCAGGCCTTTTTTGGAGCTTCGGACATCAACAGCATAATTATGTTTGCTTCCATTTGTTTTCCGTGCAATGTTAATACTTTATTTACTAGATATGAATTTTATGCAAAGTCTTGTCTTTAAACACTTCCGACTTTCCAAGCCAAGTCAAGCTCAAGAGAGTCAAAAATGCAAAAAAGGCTATTCATCTCAAGTAATCGCTAAATTACAAATTAGTCGGAATACATTAGCTTTTTCTTGCTCTTAAGAAGGAAACACCATACACAAATAATCTTCACTTAGGAAAGTCCCTCAACAAATAGCATTCAGAGTTTGAGCACTTAGCTCTACGCAGTTTTGCCGTATTCGAATAGAAACGGAAATAAGCTCAATCCATCAGCATAAAAGATTAGGCTTCTTTCTAGAAAGTAGTTGTGCAAAATGAAGTGCTGGCTTCATTGACTTTAATGACTTGGGTTATCCTCGCCTTGAATTTTCAGACTCTTTAGCTAATACTACTTTATTTCCTGACTTGAGTAGGACGAAGAACGGGTTGGTATATTTATTTGAATTAGAACTTAACCAGCCCTAGAAGATTCTGAATTACGTTTGAGCCTAGGCTCTCTTTGATGGCCAAGTCATGTTTCGGAAACTACGGCTCATTTCCTACCATCAACCAAAGTGAGGCAATCGTATTAATTTGTGCCTGGCAGCATTATTAGCATTTTTCGCGTGATGAGCTTCTGTCAATATTGAAAAATGGATTACTTCAGCAAAAAGGAAATAACCCCTTTTTTGCAGGAAAAGCGAAATGGCCCAGTGGTAGGAAATCCTTCTCATACCTCAAGATGTGGAATGCACAAAAGTCACGTAAAATATTATGGATTCGAATCTTTTCAGTATAATTTAGCACCGAACAAAACAGAAGGCACACCAGTTTTTATTTTAGGCAAAATATGACACCACATACAGACGGTCTTATTCAAAACATATTTCATTACTGGATCTTGGCTCATTTTCATTTAATAACGAAAAATGTAAACAATGTATGTCGCTTGAATGAAGGCGTTCAGTAGCACGAGGCATTCTTTGATACCTCAAACTATAAAGAAACCTTCAAAATTGTGTGAATAAATATACGCAGTACAATTTTTAATTTATGAATGAATAGGATTCATAATAAATGGCTTTCTTAGATTTTAGTTGTTTATGAAAAACATTGAACTAATGAATAAAACTCGTGGGTTTTTGTTTTCAACGATTCTTGTAATTCTACGCACCAAAAATTTATTTACATTAATAGAATACTGTGGGTGTTGATTATTGATTTCTTTCATTACAGGTCGAAGATCATGATTCATCAGAAGAGGCTGTGAAAATGAGAACCGCAAGGTAAATGTTTTCTCTAATCCTGCTAATCTCGTTTCTTAATTTGCTTCCTTGCTATGTATTTATCCTACGGTAGTTGTGCTTACTTGATACGCTCAACTCTTCTTGTAATTTAATATCTTGTTTACCTGGAAATTCTAATAACATACAGAAAATGTTTTAGGACATGAGAGAAATTAGCAACCTGTCGAGGTTTCCAGTTTTAATTAGTAGACAAATAAATAATAGCTTTGAGGTTTCAAATGTCAGTCATGTTGTGAATATTTTCGTGATTTAATAGAAATTAAAAATAAACTTAGATTCAACCACCTAGATTTATTTAAAGATTAAATTTTATTTTGTATTAACTAATTATTGCACAATATGAGGGGCCCAAGATTCAAAGACTTCATCTTCATCCCCAAACTAGTCCTGAAAAGACGAGCCAACTTTATTTGTTCAAAAATGTGATAAAAGATTTAGGCACTGACGTGCTATATTCATTGAAATATTTATGATAAGTTTAATCTTCTGTCTGACCGTCAGTGTTAAATACCGTATCTAAATCCAATTTCAAGATCAAACTCAAGTTTTCAAGACCCAAGATTACAATAAAAGGAAGGGTGATAATGATATAAATGTCTATCAGTACATCATCATAAAAGTTTGAATGAAACTGCATTTAAGAAAGACGTTAAAATGTGCAAGGATAGAATAAAAATCCCCTAGAATTCCATAGTTGTGCAATAAATTAAATCATTCTTATTTAACTCAGGTTTTTCATCACACAACATAGCCCTTCATTTCCATTCTCCGTTTACTATTATTATTCTTTTATTGTCGACCGCAAGGCAAAGCAGTAGGCTTAAGGTTTTTGTGGCAGGTAATAATAATAATAAGTATTATTATTATACCCTTTAATTGCATAGCTTAGGCAATGCACCTCGACTTTATTTAAAGATCTTGGATTGTATTTGCAATGGGCATAGTAAATTATATTTATCGCACTCTATTTTACAACTTGAAGCTGTATTTTTGTAAGTAGGGTAAGGCCAATCTGATTGCTGATTTTCTGCCGTAAGTAATAATAAGTAAGGTAACAAAGATTCGCTCCAGAGAACTGGTAGCCTCAATGCAATCTTGATATGTCTTACTTATTATTATTACCATCGTTAATGCTATTACGTTACATTTTATTTCATATCAGTCCGTAGTATTCACAACCAGAGAGTCGTTTACAATTTCGTCAGATTTATATTCGACTGTTACTTGAAACTTGGTGCTGACCTGACAAACGTCTCAATTCTCAACTCAAGTATTAAGTTTTAAAGATTTCAAAATTGGTCTCACAATTATTGGACGATTGTCTAATACCGACTCGACTGTGTAGAATAGAAAGATAGTTTCATACAGTTGTGTGTAATGCATTTTTCAATAAATGACAGGTGACGATAATCGTTTAAATTCGTGCCCCTGTTGTTATGTGCAAAGTTTGCCGAAGTGTGTAATTGGACAAGTGGTTTTTTTTAAAACTTTGTTTCTAACAAGATGTTGTTCTAACAGTTACTTATATTTTTGAGAGCTTTGGGCTTTGTCACTAACAACATGAAAGTTTATTTAGTGCTTCTTAGTGTCTAGTCTATCTTGGTGTGTCATGCGATTAAAGTTCTAATATTTGAAAAAAAAAGAACTTGAAGGTTTTGTTCGTTTTGGACCTCCATCTCAGAGGTTTATAAAAGTTTCTTTGATTTTTGGTCTGATATAAAAAAAATATATAAAATCTTCCTATAGTGTTTTCATGAGGTTTTTAATTCAATCAAAGCTTCGGTCTTGTGGTGCGGTTAAGACCTTTGGGTTCATGATTAATTAAAATATGCTCAATCTCCAAGCTTATGCTCATATTGCTAATCTCTACATATTGTATACACCAAAGTTAATTAGATCTGATATACATACAATTCTGTTAATTAAATTTAGTAATTCCGCAAAATTAATCCAGAATTATTATTTTGTTCCAATCAAGCCCAACTCAAAGCAATAACATTCCATTGATGAGAATTGTACAATCTGTGAAACATACGAAACGACGGGGATCTAAAGTTGTCAAGGAAGGTTGGATGGTTCATTTTACGAACAAAGAATCCTCGGTAAGTTCATGTTATTTTTAATCATCTTACAGATTTCTTACTGCATCATGTCTTGATTATAAAAACCTGGACGAAAATAACTCAAGGAAAACTTTAACCCATACAGACGCAAGAAATTTTTCATACCAACATAAAAATGCAAAATGTGCCAACATAATTTAGTATTTTCATCCCAACATGCGGTTTATGCGAACAAAAAGCATTTAAAGTTTAATCTAATTACAAAAGTTACAAAAACTTTGCTCATACACTTTGGACATAATTTCGGCCTTGCCTTATAAGGAAGAAAAAATCAACCACTTTAAGTTCTTTGGTGATTAGCCTAACTTCGTAACTCATATCTTGTAATCTCATGTTGTAGGAGAAGCTCCCATTTTTTAACACACATTTGTTTACCTACCTAAATTTCTTAAAATAGTATTATCGTACCACATCTCTAGCCATTAATTACTTCTCCTCATGTTGGGCGTAATGTGGAATATGCTTCCTTATTACATTCATTAAGACTTAGGAAGCGGAAAGATTTATAGACTGATACGTTTAAAAGGCTTTTAAAAAATAACTTGAATGAGTATAATATTTTTTAATTCTTAAAGAGGCTGGTTGCATTTCCGATTATTCCTAGATATTCTTAATTAATTATTTGAAGTAAATAGAAGTGTTTGTACGTTACGTGTCTAACAAGTAAATATTTCTAAAAGTAAACACAAAACAAACACACTTTAGTTTTTGTATTTTCTATGTACTAGGGAACTTATTGAAATAGTTTTTTTTTGTTTAACACGCACACAGAAATGTGTTGCATTTATTTGACCCAATAATTCTGTTATCTCTACTGAAATCCATGCATTAACGAAGATGTTTGTATAAATAGACTGAAGTTAGTACTTGTTATTTTCATGGAAGGTTGCTCATTCGAGAAAAAACTTTACGCATTGCACTTATTTGTATGCATATAAAATAGTGTACAGAATTCTTTCTTTACTTCTGCTGGGAGTTTTTGTTGATCCTGAAGCTGGTGAACTGCTAAATCCTTTTATGTCTTTAGTTTTATAATGCATGAACTACATTTGAGAATTTATGAATGTACATAACAGGATAACTCAGGAACTCGAATATTAGGTAAAACACGGTGAAATTTACTACCAAACGTTACCTACAACAGCCGTTATATTAGATTTCTGGAAGTATAGATAAAATTTTATGGGTTTATGTTGATATTTCCATCACATATTTCTTGTTCCACGAGGTTATAGTATTTTGTATAGTATTATTATGACTAACAGCCAACAGCAGTACACAATCGTGTGGCTGGATATGTAAGACATTCGTATTTATATCTAACAATCCAACAAATACTATTCGGCTTGGTTCAGATTATTATCATCCTGCATCTTCCTTAGTATTGCTTAGCATAATCATAAAAAAGATATGAACCTTGGTCCAATTTACATCATCCGATCTAAAGAGGAAATATGATGAAAATTTATTGCCAGTTTGGAATGACAAGACAACCTTTCTCCTCTTTGCCATGGCCAAGGGAGCAGTTAGGCCATTTTTTTTGTGGTACAACTATAAAGGCAATCTGTACTTGCCATGTCGGGCTGTATTGCATTTTTTATATTCGTCGAAATGAAACCGTTTTCATAAAGTAACCTTCCACCACCATAAATTCATGTCCACAGAGGGCTGGGACAAAAATTCTTAGAAAAAATATATCATATTTTGATTTATGTGTTTGCTATCATTGCCCTATAAACTGGAGAGGTTTGGTTTAGATGACCTTTGAAAAAAAATCTGCCTTGTGTTGTATGTATGGATGAAAAAGAAGACTTGAAGCAGAGTAAATCATTTTTCGACTATTTTGACTTTTTTTTTTAGAGAAAGCGACATTACTGGAGGTTGGATTCTAATGCAATAACCTTGTTCCAGAGTGATACAACAACAAAATATTACAAAGAGATTGCATTGTCCGAAATTCTGTCTGTAGAAAGTGCAAAAGCTCCTCAAGGAGGTAAGATCCACCATTGCTATGATGCAACTTATTTTACAATTAGTTCTCATAGTCATGGTCTAATTAGATTAAGAAATTCAATCCATTATAATCCATAAGTAATAAGCAAAAGATGTTCAAACAGGATACCACTTTTAATTTACTAAATCTAATTTACGTGATGTATTCCGTAATTTAAAATGAAAATTTGACTGCTTTTCTGATGCGATCGTGGTTACATTTTCAAGGTTTAATCTCAATCTGTCAAAAAATTATTCATGATCTCATGGTTTTTCTTTGTCTTGCATCATCTAAATCTTGGTTATTTTGAACATAAATATTATAATAGATGTGCAAATTCAAAATTTAGAATTCAAAAGCATTGTAATTCAAAAATACGCCTACATAGATAGGATAAATACAACTAAAATGTTGTAGTACGATTCCTTCCGTTATATGCAAAACCAAAGTTTCATCTTCATCATTGAAGTCAAATTTAAGATGCATATATTTTATTTCTTCAGAATAGAAGAAGCGAGTCTAACAAGCATGAATAATAGAGAAAGACATCCGATCTCATGATTCAAGAAACATTGTTATCCTCACAATAGTTGCATCATTTCGGATTCGTTCGAGTGAAAAATAAGACAGTTTCGAATCTATTTAAAATTCAGCTAGTGTTCCTTCCTTCCAAGTGTATCATTACTTGGAAAATACCCTACCGGCTTATTCAGATTTATGATACACATTTCAAGAAGTATGGAGACTATACAGTGTTCTTTTGAAAATGAGACAACAAACAAATTACATACAAAGAGCATAAAATAGAAAGATGCAATGCAGCAGTAGTGAAAGTGAAACTGAACAAATACAACCAGCAGATTTCACATGAGATAGCAAACAAAATAAAATAACTACCCACACAGGATGGTTATAAAAGTCTTGGGAGATAGATTAATTGAGAATCATGGCAATAAAAGACAAGTCCGACTGGCTTTTTTCTAATTGAAGATTAAGAATAATACAGAAGTTTTGAGGTCAGAAAGGGTTTCAACTAAATAGGATTAATGATTCAATTAACCAATGAAGTAATATAATATGGCCAATTAACGAACAAATTGGTTTTAAATAAGTTATAAATAAGGTTTGATGAACAGAATCTATATCGATATATTTATATTCAATCCAACCCTCAATTAAATTTTCAGATATCATGCACTGCTTCGAACTTCGAACAGCAAATGTGGATTACTTTATCGGAGAAGACCCCAATTTTGCCCAGAAAGATACTTCCAAAGTGACCATGCCGCCCCCAGAATCAGGAATTGGAAACCATTTGGCCAGGTCTTGGGAAACTGTTATTCGACAAGCCCTAATGCCCGTGACTCCTCAAGGAAATAATAATGTCCCTGCTACATTTCGTACGCGATTTTCTTACAATCTAATTATTAAAATGGGTTCTTTCTAAAATGATGTAGTTTTTTCCAGATGTTTTTGTTCTTTAAAAGTATATACATTGAGTAAAATTAGTTTCTCTTAATTATATAATAGAAAGTTTTTATCGAACTGATGAGTCTAAAAAGACAATAAGTACATACATTTGAACTGTTTCCTTCTTATTCTTGTCCTACATAAGTTAGCGAGCGAATGGTTACAAAACCTCGTCTCGAGTTCGTGATGACGTTGTTACAGTTGAGAACTAATGGTAACTTGTGTTGTTATTACTCTGTTTATTTTCTTTAGGAAAAGACGAGAGAGAAGATCGCGTAACAGACATTAGCCAGCTGTATCAAATCTTCCCTGATGAAGTTCTTGGCTCAGGACAGTTCGGAATTGTCTATGGAGGTTCGTAAACTTGATAATTCATACATTATAGTTTCCAGGATTGTAGCTTTTCTTGGTGAAAAAAAGAAAGAAAAATAACAATGACATCTCCGTATAATATATGTCCGAACCAACGAAAACGTTCAGCCTTAAAACAAATGTCCTCAAAACTTTGATATTTCATTTGACCTTCTTTTTGGAGAACCAATTACACCACTTTAAGTGTTCAGCTCAAAAAGATTAGTCTTTCCAGAAAGACATTACATTAATTAATAACTCCGCAGGTGTCAATAATATATGTTTCACTGGAGTAAAAAGACTGATAATTTGATGCCATAATTAACATGTATTTTTTTTATTTAGGCGTTCATCGAAAAACGAATAGAGCTGTTGCCATCAAAGTCATCGACAAATTGAGATTTCCAAGAAAGCAAGAGGACCAACTAAAAAATGAAGTTGCGATTCTGCAAAATCTGTCACATGCAAGTACGTTTCATTTATTGATTGCTTTTCTTTTTATCTACAGAGTTTCAAGTCTAAAACATATTAATCAACAAAGGTCAGGTGAAAATTTTAGACAAATGTTATCATAATATAATGCAGTATAAGTAATTACCTACCGTAAAATGCTATTTAACTCCCCCCCCCCCGAAATAACTCCTCCCCCGGAATAACTCACCCCCCTTTTTTAGTGGTTTGAAACAATAACTCCCCCCCTGAAATAACTCCCCCCTATAAATACCA